>JARHVA010000033.1:6252500-6385000 GCA_037957365.1 Torreya grandis | reverse complement strand
AGTTCTTTAGCGGTTGATCAACTAATTACAAGTTACTATGGGATGTAAGTTTAATAATTTTATTTACATCTTATTTAAATGGAATGGTTTGAATGAACCTGGGAATATAGCCAATTAGTGAACCCCATAAACAATCTATGGTCTCTATTTTATTATTTTATTTCAGTTTTTCCTATATATCAATTTTTAATTATTATTGATATTTGGAATTTAATTACTAGAATTTAATTAAGAGACTATTGTTAGAGGATTAAAAAGTCAATTTTATTTAAATAAATTCTATAAATTGACTTATTATATTAAAATCCATTTTTAAATAAAATAGTATTTATTAGCAAGGGCTCATTACTGTTCATAGATTAGTTTGAATATTAAATCAATTTCTTATTTTATTAATTGGGAAATTGATAATTCTACATGTAATTATATTTCATTAAAGGAATTGAGATTTTTATTATCTATTTGAAAAAACTATGTGGTTTATCTATAGGGGTAAATTTGATTTTTGGATCAGACTATATAGTAGTTCATGTCCCTGTACAAACTTATGACAGATGGGATGCCATAGATTGTTCAATATATATGATATGAACTAATTTTTTATATTGAAATGAAAAAATAGTTACACCACCCATCTTGAAGGTCATCTTCTCTTGAAATTCTCCTTCATCACATTGCCCACTCCTTGGGTGTATCACTGTGTCTTTCCTTTACAACTATAGGTAACTGTACAAGGTCCCTTTGTAAATCCTCAAATATTTGGTGTACCTTTATAAATTTATTATAGATGGCAAACCAATTAATTTATTTGTTTTCTATATATTCTCTTTCATCCACATTGATCACAACCCCATCAACTCTATTCTCTTACTAAACACCTTGAATCCACCTTTGACTCCATACCAATGTTTTAAGCCAAAAGAGTATAGTTGTAGGTGTATATTTTAGGTTCTAGGCCTAGAATAGATTTAAATAACTTTCTCTTACCTTAAATATACCTTTAAAATAAAATTTAACTCATTCATATGCTATGAGACTCTCCCATAGGCTATTATGCTTTAATATTATTCATGCTTGGAGGTAGGCCTATCTAGAAGGCTATAGGTGCATATTTGGATGTGTGTTATGATTGTATTATATGTGATGAAATTAAAAGATTTGTATAACTCATCAACCTAACACCTCCTTAAAGAGATCTCAAACCTAGGTAGTAAGATTAATGAATTTGAAGTCATTGTATCACCTTATTGATAATGGCTATGATTCAAGCCTGTATACATTAAGGGAACCTACTATAGGTGGATGTTCCTATGAATATGCATGTTATTTTGAGTTTGGTACTTACATTGGTATTCCAATTAATTCACATTTGATATACATTACCTTGAAACATTGTCTTATTGATACTCATTAATATATATTCCAAGCATGCAGACCTTTCTTGATCAAACCTTGATTGTGTTTGACCTTTTCTAACCCTTGTATAGACTGTGCATGGTCTAGGTATTTAGTTTGACCAATAGACCTCCATGACTACTCAAACATTCTTGATATCCCTTAAAAACTTACTCGAGTTCCATTTTAACCTTTCTAGACTACCATTAATGACTTTGACATGAGATAAATGCACTTGTACGACTTGTGTGGACTCCATTCCAAATGGAGGTTGTTCTTCATGATTTTTAATCCAAATTTATTTTTTACACCATCTTGATATGACTAATTTCATGGATTTTATAACCCATTCTTTTATCCTGGGTTCACTCTACATGCACAGTCAATTTGAAACCCAATGGTTATATTGTTCAAAACTAATGACTATCTCAAGAAGCCAAAAAATGATAGTCTCTAGCCGATCACAGTCTATTAAAAAAAGTTTGGAGGCCTATAACTTTATCTTGGGATCTCCTTAAAATGCAAAACTTTTAGGGTACCTTTTTGGAACTATGGAAGACCTCTCCATAGAAATATTTGACCAAATTTGACCTCATAAGTACAATTAATAAATGAACAAACTTCATTGTCTAAGAGGGTCTTTATCACATCCAATGATGGTCTGGCTTCTTTAATCTAGAATGGTGTATTTTTCTCTCTCCAAAGATGAATTGGAGATACCAAAACCTCACCAAGACACCTATATATGCCTCAAAACATTTTTTTTGCCCTTAAATACTTGCACACATGCCATAAATCTTCCAATAATTAGGAAATCTCTCTTATTCCTCTACTACCTCCTTTTCTCATGCTTAAGGTTTTTGGTTCACAAACTTAGTTTGACCCTAAATCTAATTTTTATTATTTTTCACCTAAAATGAAGACTTGATCTGAGCTCAATCATCTCCCTAGGCATGGAACACAACCTTTTAGTTCATTGGTAACTTGAATTGGCCATAAAATGACCTGTTAGTTTTTAAACCATGTTTGCTTCACTAGCTATATAGATAGTCCTATCAGCTATATGTGCTCCTTTATGTTTCAATGGTTTTTAGGTATCCTTTTAGGTGATGAGAGAATGGATTATGTCTATATATACCTAAAAAATTCTTTATAACATTGTGGAAACCTCCCAAACACATATTGTTTACTCCTCACACAAGATTCTCTTCCATACCTTGAGCACAAGTCTCTTATAGATGTAACACTAATTCCTATATTGGTTTTTTATATAGTCTTTTGTATTAACTTTGATCTCAACCCCTGAATGACTTTTATTTGGTCCTCATCAACCTAGTTTTCAATACATTCATAGACATTACTATGTTTACCTTTACTAGCTATAGGTGGTGATTTTAGGTGTCTAGGCCTAGTATGGATTGAAGTCAATACCTCTTATACAATGCTCTAATTTTTTTGGATGATTTTGATTACTTGAATTGGTGTTCAAAAAAATCCATTCTCTTGCATCAAAAACCTTTAATCCACCTTTGAATCCATACCAACATGACTATCTAAGCCCTCTAAAAGGATGGTTTTAGGTGGTCATTTAAGGTATTTAGGACTACTACCTTACAAAAGGTACCTTCACAAGATGTCTTTAAACATTTATGTACTTATATAATTTTATGCTCCCCACAAAGATTCCTGTGACCTTTTTCAACATAGAACTTTTACTTCACCTTCACTTCACTTGTTAAAGCCAAACCATGATGGTTGTAGGTGACTATTTATCCTTGAATGAGATGGTGATATATAGTGACTTGGTGAAGAATATATCTTGAATTTAAGCTACCTTTATATCCAATCTAAGTTTCCTTCATTATTCTTATCTCCATGACTAACATGACAACCATTTCACCCTTCTTCATATTTGGACCCTATTCACAGTCTTATTTGGTCTCAACACTATTGTAGGTAATTATTGGGTTGAGTTTCAAACTTAGAGATAAGGTGAAACATTTAAAATCTTGATACCATTGATTCATTTGGAGAGTGACTTCATATGCCTAATATACCTATCAATTACCTTGAGTTCAATTCTTCACTTCATCCCACTTTTTGAGTCAAACTATATGATGGATGTAGGTTGTGATTTGAGAGAGTATGAGATGGTGGTTTGATGAAAGTGTGGATTAGGTTGATAATTCCTAAATCTTGAGTTATTTATCACCTAATTTCAGCCTTTCCAATATCCATACTCAATTAAAGTGAAAACCCTAAGATTCATTCCATAACTCAGCTCTTAATAAGCTTGTAAACCCTACTATATAGATTGAGATAGTATAAGTATGGTATGTAAGGTGTATACCTTGAAGGAAGGTTTATGGTGTCCATTAAACTTATACCTTGTTTAGATTGATCCATAAGTATTTCTCACATACTTGTTGATATTCAATAAACTCTTTCATCACATTTTCATATTCTCATGAGTGCTTTGTTGTATGTGGTCATAAGATACTAAGTACAGACTAATAGATCATATGAGGTTGGTATGAAGAGAGTTTATGGTTGTTATGAACTTGATTGATCCTTCATGTTCAAAATTAGCTTATGGAAACATAACTTTTCATAAGGAAAGTTTGAATAGTAATGAAAACAAGGATGACCCCTTACCTTAAACAACACAAACATACCTTAACATTTCTAAATAAGGAAAATTATAATGTTGTTTCTCCATCAAAACTAACTCTTCATGATTAAAAACTACCAAGGTTTCAATGTTCTCATATATTGGTTGATGTGACATCACTTGGTATTCTTAGACACTTGATTGGGTTCCTAAAACCCATCAAAACTTCTTGTGGCATGTACTCTATATGACTATTATATGTAGAGATTAATCTATATCATTTGTCATTACTTTACCTACCAACCACTTTCATGATCTTGTTCACCCTATTTGACTGATATGCTATATGTTGTGTTATATAAATCTTGAATTGTCTCATGAAACAAACCATTTCCCCTTCAGACCTCTAATAATCTCCTTATTTGTTGGAGGTGGTCCTTTGACCTTAACACTTACCAATGATTTCATGAAGGAATTCACTTGATCTCTTAATTTAGTGATCAATTGATGATAGGATGATATAGAGAGGTAAAGTTAGTGTTATTAATTTTAACACATGCTCATTATTAGTCCCATGATCATACCTACAAGTCAGACTTACTCACTAAGATCTAGAGATGAAGGTAGACTACTAAACCTTAAATTATTTTTTGGTGTCTTAATATAAATTACCTTTCCTTCATTTTGGAAACCTTATGAAGTTATTGGAACTCCATTAATGGTAGAAAACCTTTTTCTTGCCTAGTTTGTAGCTAGTATATTTTTCTTACCTCTGATGATTATTGTGCTTGGATTTGATTTAATAGGCCTAAGGGAGTATATTATGGACAATTTTTATTCCTTAATATTAAATATAATACACTTTCTTAATCAAAACCTTCAAAAAGCTATTCAGTCAAAGCTTTAAAAGGCTCCAAAATGCATGTTTTAACTCCCAAACTCCTCTCCTGCACTCTAAATGACTTTAAATGGACTTGAACATGTATAAATAGGGAAAAATTGCCATAATGATGTGGAAATAAGTCAAAAGCAATTTGACTTCTCCAAAAGTCATTTTTTCACTTAAGAATTTCTATTTAGAATCCCCTCAAGTCATCTAATGCACTTTTGGGGGTCTTTTGGTAAAATTAGCTTCTCTAGACATAATGTTTGACCCATTAGAATAATTAACACTTTGTGAAAACCTCCTCACTTCCCCTAAATTCTCAAATACTCTAGAAACTAGTTATATCCTTCACTTGTAGTTTAAGACCCATTTCTAGTGTTTTCCCTAAAAATTTCCAAATCCACCTTCAAACTTGCTTAGAGTGTCTCAAAAGATTACAAGGGACATGATGTTTGTTTTATATTTCCACCATTATATCATCCACTACACCAAGACCTTGCACAACTCCTAACACCACACCAAGACCTCCTTGGATACTGCACTACACCATCACGTCAAGATTAGAAAGAGACTAGTCATGGAGGTAAAAGGTCATTGAATGGTCTAGGAGAGCGGCCTAATCCATCTGGGATAATTTTTTGTATGTAGGATAATTTTGGCCAATAGTGCCTATAGATGACAACAAAAACTCAATATATAATCCTATATTTATTCACTCATAAGCACATAATTTCATGGCCTTGACACACACAATAAAACACATGCAATAACACTCAATGTGACATAAGGTAAGAGCCACACTCAATGGAAATTCAAATGTCATAGATCATGGTAAGGGCCAAGTGAATAATGAGTAATGAAAAAATCAATCAAGAGAAAGTCATAAAATAATTCAAGGTCCCAAAAAAAGATAGATATATACAATGATACCCTCCATTAATCAAAATAAATAAGAGAAGGCTAAGGCCATACACAATGGAAAATAAAATGTCATAGATCAAGGCAACGACCAAATAAAGGAAAGTATAAAATGAAGAAAATAATGAGAAATAATTTTAAAAATAAGATAATATCCCAAGAAAGATTCATACAATGCAAACCCCATAAAATAAAATAAATAAGATAAGTCAAGGGATAAATAAATATGCATATAGTGACATACTCAATCAAACAACTATATAAAATAAGTCAAGAGCCAACTAATTATAAGCAAAGACTATCCTATGAAATGAAATAATAATAATTAATCATAGAACAAGCCAAAAGAGTCTTCACTATAACAATCTATGTCAATGTCATAACATATAAAATTAGCATATCCATGAAATGTGGCATTGTAGTTAATATAATTAAGAGTAAGGCATGTGTAAGTGATGAATGTAGATCAACATGATAAATTGATAGGTCATAGAAAGATATAATTTGTAACAATATACCTTATGGAATGAGATTCCCCTAACATTGGCATGGTCCCTGAGTATATGAATGGTCTACATCTATGCATCCATGTATCATATGTAACCTATATGTATTACATCCCACTCATATATGCCATGAAATTCATGAAAGTATTAAACAAAGACATGTAATATTAAAAACATGTGGTAAATAACATAAATGAATAATGCAAAAGCTAACAAACATGTTATACTTGTCTTTTGTACAAAAAATTAGAATATTTCATATTTTTTACTCTTTAAGATATTTGGAAAATGAGATGATCATGTATAATATTGACACAAGTGCATTATTATCATAGGGTTCCTTAATAGTTTCCCTTAAATTATAACCAATCAATAAACTCTTGTACCCACTTTTTTAGTTACTATAAATGGGCCCAACCAATCTATTTTTAACTTTCCTTTTGTTTCTTTATTTGTGTTGGTATTATTTTAAAACCAAATCACCAAATCTAAATACATGATTTTAAACCTTCTTATCATATGCTCTCTTAACATGATCCTACTAAAATATGATATGCTCAATAGCTTATATATGTTTGTCATCTAAAATTTCTAACTCTTGTAACCTTTTTTCTCGATATTCATTACCCTTGATAGTGTATTTTAAGTAAATATTCAAAGATGGTATTTCCATTTCTAAATGTAATAAAAAAATTCCATAAAAAAGGGAATAAGGAGTAACCTTTTTAGATGTGAAAATTTTATGGAACAAATTAAGATATATCTATAGCTTATCCAACTTAGTAAATCCAAGATAAAATAAAGTAATCAACTAACATCTATTATAATAATATTTATATCAAGAGCATGGCCAAATTGGATATATTAAACCTAACTAAAGGATAACTTATCACACATCACTAAAGGAGAGGGTTAAAAAATTTCTAAGTAAATAATATTATGCAATAACCCTAGCTAGGTTTGAATACATGATATAAAAACTAATCTATTGTTAACAAAGCATATAACACAAAGGGAGGCGGTTAAAAACAAATAAAATAATCAAGGGATCATGGTAGGAAAATGGGGGCCTAAATCACCTAAGGTGGAAAATGAAAAGCAAAGAAAACCCTATAGCTATACAAATTTTAAGTATATAGGTAATCTAAACAATAAATTATACATTCAAAACCTATTACCTTGTGCAATATCTATCTATCAAATGAAATAACAAAAAGTTAGAGATACTTTCCTTTAAATAAACCTCTCGAGTCTCAATCTCCCCCTTGGCCAATGGTGCTTTGAACTATATTTTTGTGTATTTTTAAGTATCACACTATAGTAACTAAGTATAGGCTTAACGATTCTTAATTTGCATCTAATACTTATCACAAGATAAGTTATCTTCCCTCCAAGGTAAACCCTAAGAAATGGCTCCTTCAAATGTAGATGTGATATAATTTCAAGTTATAATAATGTGAAAATTAATGTTCATCTCTATTGGATTTAAGTGAATGTTATATTTATAAAAATGGATTATTCCTAACCCTTATACATGACCCTATTTTTTAAATTTATTGTTAGGCCTTGAACTAAGTCGGATAGGCTGACTTAGTTTCATAATGTATGCTGTAAGCTTCATAACAAGGTTGACCAAATTGAATTACCAAGAAAAATGGGTGACAAGGTTGACAAAGCCAAATTTTTAGTAAAAGTGGTTGACCTAGTTAGGGGATATTGATAAGGGAGATTGCTTAGGGATCAAGGCATGAAAGGTGTTGAAATAGGTAGTATATAAAATAAACATTGAAGTTGACATTTAGACATGGATATATAAATTTTTATTCTTTAAGTTATATATATATATATATATATATATATATATATATATATATATATATATATATATATATATATATATATATATATATATATATATATATATATATAGACATACACACACACACACACACACACACACTTTTAGGATGTTTTAGAGTGGTTTTAGACTAGTAAGAGATATAATTAAAATTCGAGGGTTTGGAGGGTTCTATTGGATTTCAAACTTACCCATACTTTAGGATTTAGCATTTTATAACTATTCATATTTTATGTTTTCTAAATTTTAGGGAGACATCATAGGAGGTAAAAGGATGGAAACTCTAAGGAATTTGGACAAATATTAGAAATGATATGATTAAACAACAATATTTTGAAGAACCAATGGTATGTCCAACCCTTTCCTAGTGCACCCTTTAAGGCATGTACTGAGAGAGATTCAAACTTGATAGGTTCTTACAAGAGAAAAAGTGTCAGTAAATGATAAAGTTTAAAAAAATTGTTTGTATACATGAATAATTGTGTGATGTTCCCAAACATCATATATAATCTAAATTTTCCAATCCTCACCATTTTTTGACAAATTTTTTTCTTAATATTTTACCGATCATTTTATTTTTTGGTTTTACTTGTCCATTTCCTTACACATAATAAGGAGTGGATAAGGTGTGACACATTTAGTATTTTGTAAAAAATATCTCAACTATATTATTTTTGAAAGATAATCCATTACCTATTATAATAGTTGATGGGAGACCAAATCTTGAAAAGATGTTTATCATTAAAAACTTATGTGTGTCCTCACTTGTAGTCAATTGTTGTGGTACAAACTCAACCCAATTTATAAAATAATATGTATCTAGAATAATGAACTTGTGACCTTTTTATGATCCTATATTTATCATTGAAATTAAATAAAATCCCCAAAATGAAAATGGCCATGGTGAGACAATGGGATGTAATTATTGTGATAATGCATGAGTTATATTATTATGTTTCTAACATTGTGGACATAATTTTTCATGTTTTTGAAATTATTATTCCATCATAGGATAATTTTAACATTTTATCAATAAATTTTAAAACATTTATTTTCCACTAAAATCACCCTCACAACATTTTCTATCATGTACCTCAAGTAAAACTATATTATCCTCCTTGTGGCTAAGGCATTGATATAAATGTTCATAAAGTGATTATTTTAACAATGACCCAACAATTAAAACATAATGAATTGCTTCACATTATAATTTTAATTTATCATTTCAGGTATAATTATTATGGATAATGGCCTTATTTAACAAATTATAGATGTCCTTGTACCATTCTAAATTAAATACATTGTGAGTCATTGCTAGTAATGCTAAAACATCTACATATTTTGTAGTAATTGATGACTGTTTTAATTTTCATATAGTAAAATTTTCATGATCATTATTGATCTCAACATGGATGATAAAATCTACACTATCCATAACATCTGCATGTTGATTGTCCTTGTTTGGTATGCTTTAAATAAAAAATATATCGAAGTATATATTTAATCATTGTACCATTTCCCTACATGGGATCAAATTTTATTATTATTTTTGATAAATATATAAAAACTTATTAAATACAAGTTTATAATCCATATAAAATTGAGTATATTGCATTTTCAATGTGTGTGTAGTAGATAGTCCAAGTATCAATTCTTCATATCCTGATATAACATTTGTACATGAAAACCCTAGGTGATACCAAATGGCATAGTATAGCCTTGAGGAATAGTGGATATTATACCAACTCCAGTGCCTATGGCACACTTGGATCCATAAAATTACATGGTCCAACTATCATCATCAATAAGATACACACAAATATCATCACATAAAACATCATTGTTTGGTGATGTGTCAACTAATGGTGGTACGACTAATTGATCAATAATTGATTTTCATTTTAATAATTTTTGAAATATGAAATTTAAGTTGAACTCCATAAGTAAAATTATCCATTTAACTATACATCCTAAAAATTATGGTTTAACACGAGTAATTATAGTGGATGCACCTTCATGATGACATGCATCTCATTATTAAACATATAGTGTTGAAGTTTTTGTGCTATGAAAACAAGGGCTAGACATAGATTTTCCATAACATTTTAATCTTTCATAGTCTAATAGTGTATGACTGATGTAATAAATTATGCATTCTCTATGATCATCATCATATTGTGCAATAAATCCCCTAAGGCATGATCCATAACATAGATGTATAATAACAAAGACATGTCTATGGATGGAGGCATGAGAATAAGTGGATTAATTAGATAGTATTTTATGGAATCAATTTTTTACATAATTTTCATCCCATTAAAATTTATATATTTATTTATTAAGTGCTTGAAAGGTTGCTACTTATCATCTAATTGATCCATAAAATGTCTTATACCTTGATTTATTCCCTGTAAACATTGTAATTATTTCAATCCTTTTAGTGGTGGCATGTCTAAAATAAATTTTACTTTATTTTTGTTTACTTCCATGTCTCTCTAATTATGATAAATACTCCTAATGTTCTCAAAGAACCCTAAATACATTTTTCTAGATTTAAGAATACATTGTATTTTTGTAAATATTAATATATATATATATATATATATATATATATATATATATATATATATATATATATATATATATATATATATATATATATATATATTAATTCTATGGCATGATCCTAGTAACGTTTAAATTTTATAATAATTTCATCATCATAATATTCTACAATTTTATGTATAAAATCATGAAATATGTGCATAGCCCTTTGATAAGTGGTTCCTAGGTTATTCAATCTAAAGGGAAAGTACATATAAAAAAGGCCCATCATGGTGTAGTAAATGTGGTTTTATTTTGATCTTTAGGATTAACCTTGATTTTATTATATATAGAAAACCATCCATGAATGAAAACATTCATACATATCTATATAATCTACGATCATATCAATATTTGCTAATGGAAAGTCATCATTTGGAAAAGCTTTGTTTAAATATTTGTAGTTTATACACCATCTAATTTTTCTATTAGGTTTTGAAACTGGTACTATATTATAAATCCATTCTAAGTAATCTATGGATCTAATGAATCTTACATCCAATAATCCTTGAATTTCATTGTTAAGTATCAAATCAAGTTTTGGATGCATCTCTCTACTTCTTTTAGTAACTAAATTTACATCTAGGTGAAGTATTATTTTATACATTACAACTCTAGGGTCAGTCCTTAATTTTTTTGAATAACCCCTAGAGATTAATTTATGGTAATCATGTAATTATTGTTTAAAAGTGTTACCTTCATCATCATTAAGCATGTAGGCAAGGACTACCATTTTTGGATCTCTATATGTTCCATAATTGAATTCAATAGTCTATTCATTTATTAATGATGATTTATCTTCCACATATGTTTTAATAGGAATTTTATTTGGGCCATCTATTTGGGCATTAATTTTTCACTCTTCACTTTATTTGAAATATGAATGGTTATTTTCTGTGTGAGGAAACATATTGTTATGATAAAAGAAAGGGAGATATTCACATGTCCCCAGATATTCAAAGAAAGAATCATCATTATAAAAATAGTCTAATGTCTAAATATTTAGAAAAAATATATTAGAATAATAGGGCCAAGGCGTATTAATTATAGTGTTGATATATGATGAAATTATTGTATAGTCTCTAGTTTTTAGTTAAATAAATGGGTATAAATATTAACTCTATTATTTTTAATTTTCTTACTAGTTTTTGAATCATTTGTGTATCTGAGACCTTGTCTTTCTTTATGATAGATGTATTAATGGAATTGATAATGCCTTATTCATTATTTACCAATCCTTATCATATGTATCCAGACTTTCATAAATATTTTATGCCAAAACCATATTTCTATAAATATCTTAGTGGTGATGAAAAAGTATCTGTGATATATATTAGTGTTTGTATATCATTTTATGAAATAAGACATCCACACTCCTAAAGGGATGGTTACATATGAGATATGTAATGGTCCATAGGATGAGTCATTGCACAATGCTCGAAAGGTTTTTTATCCATAGGACATGTGTATATATATAATTGATAAATAAATTTGAGACATGGATGTAAAGTTAAGTGTAATTCATTCATATCATGAATTCAAGACCTTCCTAATAGAATATTATATTTGATATCATTGAACATAAACTAACACACTATAGGTATTATTTTAGGACCTAGGGCTATATTTAATTAAGTTTTTCCTAATATTTTTCAAGGGATGTTGTCAAATCCATGAATTTTCATGCTTAAATAAGTGATATACTTTACCTATATACCAAGTAAATATATATATATATATATATATATATATATATATATATATATATATATATATATAAAAGATATTAAGCCCTCATCTGTTATCCACCAAGACTCATTTGAATACCTTATCTAGAACACACACTTTAATATATAATCATAGGTGTTGATTAATAATGTGATTAGGAGGTAGATATTATTTCTCAAAATATAAATTTTCCTCTACCATAATAATGTATTACTGATATAAGAAACATAAGGTCATTCTACATCACTTGGTAGAGTTGTGTCACATAATTCTACATAATATATATCCTTATAAATAGGTGTCTTATGGATCAAATATAACATAAAATTTAGCTATTATATTATTAATTTGTTTAAGGGTATCATATCATTTACTTTGATTATTTGTAAGCATGAGAGGTCGAGGGGGATGAGGATTAAATTTATGATGACCTCCATGTTGTACTATAAGATGGGTCACCCTACTTCTTCAAATTATAACAACATGTGGACCACAAAATCTAATATAAGCCTAGGGAAAATAATGGGGGTGGGATGGTAGCCATCACTATGTTGAGATATATGGGAAGGAACAAAATGAGTCATACATGCTCTTTGAAGTCTAGTAGTAACTAGGCACATCTCAAACTAAATATTTAAAATGGTGAATTATAGATGAAGGCTAAATATTTTTAATAATTAATTTTAGCCTTATCATTACACATGAATTTTATCCATTTATTGACAAATTTTAAATATTTTATGTATTTAAGGAAAAAACATGTAATAATTATAATCATAGCTTGACTTAATAAATAAAAACTATGTGTATCATTTATAGCCATTAGTAATTTGTGAATGAGGAAAAATTATAAAATTAAATATCATTATGAGATATAAATAAAGGAATTCAAAACCCTAGAAAGAAGGATAAAAACCCAAGTGAATCCTATGGTTTTGATATGTTTACTATATAAAATGGTTCACCAATATGTTTAATTAATTTTGGATTAATGTGATTTAATATGATAGAAATGTTTCACTATTGATAATATTTAATATGTGATAATAGTAAATGAATCTAATTATTGAAGCTAATTATACTTGAATAATTTTTACTTACTATTTATGGAAATGATCTAAGGGATTTAGATACTTAACTTGTTATTTTTATTTACAGGAGTGAGATTGTGTGCATGAGATTAAAAAAATCTAGAATTAAATCTCAAGTTTCTCAGATCAGGAATAGGAGTGTCTGGATCTGCCTAAACTAGTTAATTATGATCTAGATGCCTACATCAATATAGAGGAATATGTTGTATCTAGATTCATTCTATAAATATGTACCTTAATTTTTTGGCACAATTCATTTCACATGATTAAAAACAATCTTCATATGCAATATCAAGTATTTGATGCATGAAAAAATATATAAATCTACCTCCTCTTAAAAACCCTAAGTCCACTTTAAACACTAGTTTTTGTATTGAAAAAGGGCAAGAAAGGCAGTTGGGCTGACCTCAACCACTCCCTAATGAATGGTTAAGTGTTTCTTATGTATCCAATGCTCCAAGGAGGGAAGTTAAACTAAATGTAGTTCTTACCATTAGGTGTTGGTGTGAAATGGTTCTCATTTTATGAACATAACCTATAATTTAGATTTTGACACTTGGTAAATGGAAAACTTAGCTTGGATTAGGTGATTTAGACTTGGCTTGGGCCTACTCCTTGTGATTGATATCTGATTTAGGAATTTTATGGTACTCCTTTTGAATGTACATAGGTGTGTAGATGTTTCTTTAAGGAGTTCTAGATGAAAAAATAATCTTAGACCTATTTTTATTTATGTGAGATTTTTTGGGTAATTTATCACACCACAAACAGGTGAAAGATATAGGTCAACCATAAAATATAATTTAAATTTTAAAAATAAGCATTTCTTGGTTCATGGATAGGTTAATCAAGGTTATATGCCTTAATAATTTCACAAGTGTCTAATCTGATGGAATTTTATAAAATATAACCATATTGATATGATTATCTATAGATAGTCTAAGTATGATAATGAATAGATTAGGCATAGACTAGGAATTATTGTAGGTGACTAATAGCAAATTAAGAAAAATTATACCAATAAAAGATATGTGGATAGAAGAGAAGGGTGTGCAAGATCTATATGTGTATGCACTAGTCATGTAAGGTTAAGGTAGGTCAAGAATAACATTTTCAAGTGTCTAATATAAAATTTTAGTGTCTACACTTATTCATTTTTGTAGTTTACATTTTTTAATTTTTTAATCATTCATTTATTCATTTAATTTATATTATATGTAATAAATTTGTTTTTCCTTAATTTTATTTATTTTTATTGCATTTATACATTTATTTTATTTATTTTCACAAAAAAATTATGCATTTGTCTAAGTTAAATATTTAATCTCACCCTTTAGATGAAATTTTCATAATTATTTTTTCCTTTATATAATCCCTCATAATTATGGAATGCCAAATTTTGACATGCAATAATTAATTAGTAAGGAAAAATGAGTTAGCCTTAAACAAGGCAAGCTAGAGAAATACAAAATGGGATTGGATGTCTATTTTTTTTCAATTCTTGTGTACATAATAAAAACACTCTAATACACAATATAGGGGATAATTTGGAGTATATTCTTATTTTTATGTAAAGATAAATGCATATTTTTTTAATGACAATGGTGACAATAACATGATTGTTAGAGCCTCTTAGGATAATTATTGAAATGAAAATGACAATAATTGTGATTACAAGACTAAACTACAAGTTAAAAATAGAAATGAACTCAATTATTATATTAATAAATATGCTATGACCAATCCTGATGATATCTTTAGAGTTATGAATTTTTTGAAATAAGTGGGTTGTCAAAACCCCATTCTTATGACATTATTTCAAAAGTTACTCCTAATAATACCCATATTACTATTATTTATTCTTAAAATTTTATATTATCCAATGTTGAAAATTATTCTTTCTTTTTTTCCTTATAAAATTGTACTTCCTCCAACTATTTAAAATGTTTTAGTTCCTTCTCAATATTTCCCAATTTTTTAACATGCTTATCTAATTCCTTTAGTCTAACCATATATTTATTCTCAAAATTATCCGAATGTTTCAACCCCATTTGATTTATTCTATTAAAATTTACTTGAGTTCTAACCTTATATTCCTTCACACACTTATAAAGTCACTACTATAATGCAAACATTATGTGATGTACAACAAGAAGTTAAATTTATTTCCCAAGCATATCAAAATCAAAGTGGTAGGTTTAATTATCATGATATAATTGTAAACTTGTAGACATATATATTAACATTTAAACAAAAAAAATGCACTTATGACCACCCTTTTTACACACTTAGATCATGACTTATTCCATGGCATTTTGACCACTTTCCTTCACTTTTTACATGGATGACCAACTATTATAAACAAACCAATGACCCTAGAATGTCCTTATTCCTCTTAAAAAGCTATTTAGGCTCAGCCATAAACTATTTATGATACCTACATCAATTATTTGTGCTCCTTGAATAAAAATGTTATAATTGGACAACATCATACTACGCTCTTATCTAGATCCACTACTCTCATCCTCCCACCAAATAACAATCAATTTACAAAATAATAATTCATGAAAGGGTCAGCCTACATGTTTAGAAATCCCCATCAAATTTAATTAAAAAAATATCACTTTGAAGCCACATTTCAAACCATTTTTCACAAAATAGGCTTCCACACTAAAACTAACCATAAATCTAATTGCACATTGAGAGAAAATTATTATTTATCCCAATTATGATTACATATAACCATAATATGCCTAATATAAAGTATAAATACACTTCCAATGTCACAAGTCACTATTGAATGACTTAATCATACCAAGATTGAACTAGCATCTAGAATTTTGTACCAATATTTTACACACAACTCCATAGCATGGGAGAGCTACATGAAGTTTGATCCCTCTTCAAAGTATTGGTATGTAGGCAATGCTCAACATAGGGGCTGGTGATGTCAAGCACAACTTTAATTCCTAACCTATTTTAACTTCAATATTAAATTCATCTTATGTCATTGAGCTAAGATTTCAAGTGAAAAAGGACGTACATAGTTGTTTTCAAATCAGATCAAAAACTATTGCATAGTCCATAAAACACATAGGTGAAGGTGAACCTACCCCAAAAATTTCATATATATGATACCTATCATACACCAACATTCTTAGGGACAATAATGCACTGCTCTATTATCTAATTACAATGCTCATGTCTAGAAGCCCTACTAGCTCTTGTTCTAGATCTACACTCAGTCAACATAGTCTTTTAGTCAGTTTTAACTCCATAAATAGTCTTCATATTAGTTTTCCATCTAAATTTATGTTCTCCTTTGTACTTTACATATTTAGTATATTTCTAGATTTATTAAGTTAGAAATAAATTTGTTTAATTTATTACATATATGTATCATTCTAATTTTGTACAACAATTTTATAAATAGGGTCTAACATTCTCCTATTTCCCCAAATTTGATAAAACATATTTTTGAGCCTATATATTATATGAATTTTTAAAAATATTAACCATAAATGTTTCTAGGGTTTATATCCTTCTTTTTTTATTTTAAATTATTATTTTAATATTTTTGGATCTGAAAAAATTCTTCAATAGCTAAAATATTTCAATTTTTTATTCCTTATTCCATCCAATTTAATAAAATTATTTCTATCTACCTTAGATGTAGTGACACACTAATTTGTTCCAAATTTGAGTACTTTTAGATTTTAGTTAATAAATCCATAATAGTATAACAAGTTAGTAATTTTATGACATAGATAAAAGACAATTACAAATATTTATTTCAAAGAATAAATATGTGTAAGATGAGCTTATCAAAATTGTTAGAGAGGAAATAAAGATATCATTTTAGAGACAATCCTCTAATAATTCTAACCCTATAGATCTGTTTGATACAAATTTTGTACTAGTGTTTACAATTAGGGCAACTTAAGGGATTCAAAATATTTATATTCTAATTCTTACTCATGAATTTGGATTGTTTCCTTTGCTTAACACGTATTACTCTTCTCTTCATGTAAAATCTCTAATCATGAGATTCAATCTATACAAACTAAGGTGTTACATTTATAGAAAGGTGATTTGAAACCTAATTAGGCACTGAATTATAACAATTTATTCCATAGTGCATTGGCACAATATATAATAGTATATCATTTACCAAAAGGTTTTATGGTACCCAATATTACATTGTATGATGGAAAGGGTGACCTTGAATAACATCTCAAATCCTTCTATTTATCATTTTTTTACTATGTGTCCAATGATAAGTTGTTAACTACATAATTCCTAAGGAGTTTAAAATAATATGCTCTATAATGGTTTTACAATTAACCTCATAAATTAGTGCTTACATTCAATCTATTTGCCAATATATTCCTAGAATAATTTTCAATCAATATCGATGAGAAAAAATCACTTGTTTACTTTTTCAAACCAAAATTAAATGGAATGAGTATATCATAGAGGATGTCTTAAAATATAAGACTATGTTATTGAAAGTGATAAGTCCTTTAGAAAATAGACAATTACATGATATTTTCAAATAAAATTTGATTTCACCCCTACACAAGTCCATAATGTTTAATAAATTTATCTCATTCAAAAATTTGTGTCACATTGTCAAAGAATGCATAAGCTTAAGTATACAACCAATCCATATCCCAATACAAAGATTTCAAGGAATACACCATACAAGGTGAGTCCAACTGGTAATAATGATGATCAAAAGTCAATAGTAAATGAAAATTTTGAGCCCACTCCATCCATTGTCTTATCACATCCTCTAAGGATACAACTTAAAAATCTACCATAATCTCCATTTAAATTCCTCAAAAAACTATTTGAATGTAATATCACATCTCTCCCTACCATTTTATAGGTTGATGTGAACAAGCCTCTTCCAAATTATTTTGATAAAAATATTTTTTATGATTATCTTAAGGTACCAGACCACATTAGTAATAAATTTATAAATTTGAGGTAAAAGATTATCTACAAACATCATTGATGTGGGCACACAAACAAACAGTTCAAAAGCACAAAAAAGTGAAAGCAAAGTAATGCAAATATTTTTTGATCCTTTTCTTAATCATAAAACTAATGAGACAATAGATACGTTGGGAGTGTGTTATGCATGCAATACACGCCCTCCACTCATTTGTTACCATTATCATATAGAGACACCACATCCTTTAAATGACATAATTGGTATCTCCCATACTTAGTTACATCTATTCATTCATCACATTTGAAGAACATGAGATCATATACAATGACTCATATTTTCAATCTTTGTTCATTAGATCTCACATTGATCACCAAATTATAAAGAGTGTCATGGTAAATAATGGTTCAAGTTTAAATATGTGTATAATCACACTTCTTAATCATCTTGGATACATAGATAAGGATTTGTTCCCACCACCATGGTAATAACAAGATTCAATGGTCACATTCAGAGCTTAATCAGTGAGATTAAATTATCATTATAGGTTGGTCTAACACATGTGGCCACCATATTTATAGTAGTACCCAATGTAGGGGTCTTTGATATATTATTAGGAAGCCCTTGGATTCATAAGATTCACATGGTTATTTATACACTTCACAAGTGTTTAAAGTATATCTACGCTAATGAGGTCATCATATTTAGGGTATTCTATATGAATACCCCATATTATAGACATATATGGTTCCTATTTAGAATATTTTAGCTGAGCCACCTAAAAAGGTGCAACCTACTTGGAGATTGAAACAACAAGTATCTACCCTTGCATAGATGACTATACTTTAACAACCACTTCAACAAATATTTGTCATAGATTCTAGAGAGCCTCTCTTTACTCCTAAACATCCCAGATTGATAATATAAAGAACTGAGGGTATCTAACATAAGTCACCAAAACATGTTTCACACACTTTATTATGGGTTTTAAAAATACATAGAGGTCATCATGTTCAATAATAAATACAATATGATACATATCATCAATATGATAATGTTTGCTATGGTTCAAAGGGTAATTAACATTCAAATTCTACATTTAGCTCATTTTAGTTACAATAATACATCCCTTTACATTAATGAAAGATTTCATTCCTATCGTATACATAGGACCCATTGATTATGAGTCCCTTTTAAGACTTGTTAATTAGTATACTTCTCTCTATTTTGTCTTTTTCCATTTACATATACAAAAAGATAAAAAATAAATAAAACATTCAAGAAAAATAAAAAATTAGTACCTATGCATGCTTATGTTTAATTCATATACATATATGTTTAACCCTATTTTGGATTTAAATCCTATTTTAGTGGTTAGGGTTAATGATAAATAAATGATAGGGTACAAAGATTAATATCAGATCTACAATAGGCCAATTGATGTGCTAAACTCAAGTGTACCATATTTTGCATTTATAAAACTAAGATAGGATATTGATGGAAAGTAGAACTATGTTATAGATACAAATGAAAAAAAAAAAGTAATTAACTATTTATGATGATAATACATGTTAGATCTAGTATAAGTGGGATGAAAGTGTTGACCAAATTTTGATCTTGCAGGTCAAAATTAGGCACCCCTGTATAAAAATTTGATCTTTATATCTTTTAGGGGTGATTATCAAGTCATAGTGTGAGCTCAGATCTATTCAATGTAATATGAATGCTATTAGCTTTGATCAATTTTTTGTCTACATCCTTTTAATTTGTTTGAGTCATGATAACAAGTCTGAAAAAAGTTTAATGAATAGTCTCAAAGTGCCAGATCTTACACATGTAGTAGTTATAGAGGAAGCTAATCATGTAGATTTGTTCAACCTAGTTTAAGGTTCCAATGTACTAAGTCTGAGGTCCTTCACCAAAGCACAAACAAATTTGTTCATGTTCAAAGATTTTATTTGAAGCATTTTTAGACTTAGTCATTTGAGCTCAATTGTTTAACTTTAGGTTTTCCTATTATGTAAAAATTACTTTAGAGGACGTGTTCCACACAAAACCTGTAGCAAATGTACGAGTGTTCTTTCTTTTAGAGTTTTTGTTTTTAGGTTTATTTTTCAAGTTTTTGAAATTGTCTCAAACATTTTCTCTAAAACAAGCTCCTTGAAGGATATCCTTTTTGAGCTAGGGGTCAAAAGTCTTTCAGTAAAATTATCTACGTAATTTATCTAAAATAATTGTTCAAATACAAAAGTTCTAAAAGGTGCATCCCAATCTTTCCAAAGGGTACTTTTGAAGCAAGGTTCCCTATTCAAAATTTCAAAGGATTATTTTTCTTTCAAGAAGTGAACAAAATAGAAAATCCAAAAAGAACATTTCAAAAAAATCTAAAGGGTATTTTATTTTTGAAAGGTTCATTTGCAAGAACTTCGAAGAGTCATTTCCAAAAATCCAAAGGAGCACTCACAAATTTTTTGAAGGGCACTTCAATTTTTTCAAAGGGTTTTTTTTCAAATTGCCAAAGGGTCATTTACAAGAAGATGAAGGGTTCATTTTAGAAAATCTGATGGTACTTTTTTATTTCCTTGAAGGGTATGTTTCCTTTCAAGAAAGGTTTTTTCAAATTGTCAAAGGGTCATTCCATAGTTTTGAAGGTCTACTTTAAGAAAACCAAAGGACCATTTTAAATAACCAAAAAAACCATTTTCAAAAGTTAAAAGGTCATTCTATATCCTAAAGAAATTAATACAAAAAAAGGAGCAAAAGGAATTTGTTTGGGAAAATTATCCACAGAAATGGTCAAAAGAAAAAAACCTAAAGGATTCTTTTAGGAAAAGTGGCCGAGACAAATCTTTCTGAAGGAAACATTTGAAACCAAGTGCCCCAAATAATTTCCTTGAAATATATCTTACAAGCAAAAGTGTCCCATGCAGAGGTCCTAAAAGGGCATTTTTCATGATTCAGAGGGTACTTTCCATAGTAAAGAGGACTTGACAAAGGATTGAAAGAAGCTTAAGTTTGAGGAAAGTGTTTTCAATGAAAAAAGAAGCTGAATGCCCCACAAACATCAATTTAAAACTATGGAAAATAGTTATTGATTTCAAAATACTTGGTAGGAACATGAGAGCAAATGTGGAGGTAACAAATGGTTGAATCCTAGGCATCTGGTGCAGACAAAAAAGCAAAATGGATAGGTTGACGATTTTAGTCATTACTAATAGATGACCAAATCAAAGAGCTTCCACAAAATCCAAAAACATAGGTGTCTAAAAGATAGCTGATAGTTAGGAAAAGCATTTTCTAACTATCAACATAAGTCCCATTTCCCTCAGTAGTACTATGTGTTAGCTCCTCTATATTTAGTTTTGAATGCTCATAGATAATTTTTGATGGAAAGCATTTCTTGTGTCAATTCTAAAGGTCTTACACCACTTTTCACAATTCTTATGACTAGTTTCAAGTAAGTAGACCTCTTGACATGGTGCATCTCAGCCCACCTCTCTTCCACATGCAATTATTATTAATTTTCACATATGGACACATGTCCAAGTGACTCTTGAACTTCCTTTGCTTGACCTCTCTTTAAAAAACTATATATATACCTTCTTTTGGCTTATTTTAGTAGACGTCATTGGTTATTAGGAAAACTCTAGTTAGATTTGTACTTGAAGGACTCTTGAAGAAATAATAAAAGTTATTTTTCCACTCACATGCTGTACTATTGAGTATTGGCTCAAATCCTATTGTTATTGTTTAGTGTGAGGTCATCTTCCCTAACATGTCATCTTTAGTTACCTAATAAATGTGCAAAAAAATTATTGTTGTAGTTCCTTTTTAGTATTCTTTTCTTAGTGTATAGATGTTTTAGAAGTGGTCTATGGCTATATTTCTTCTTGGAAACATTTGTTTTCTTCCTAAATTTTGAATGCCTTCTTGAATCTAACATGTGAAATGCTGATGTGATAATGCACAAGGAGATATGAGTTTTATGTGAGATAAACTTTGTTGGTCTTTAAGTATAATTTTTTTAGTCAAATAGGAGGAGATAAACATTGATGCATCATCTTTCTGGTTTCTTATTTATTTTCCTGAACTATTTTCATACATGAATTGATAGGTTAGAGAATGCTTCAAAGAATTGCATCAAGGGAACTATCCCTACTAGAGATTCATCTAAATAATATTGTCACCTACAAAAATAGAGATGTTTTCATTATGACACTCAGATGAGGAGAGCTAAGCATCTCTTCAAGGGTGTAAATCCAATTGACAATAGTTTTTGGCATGCTTGATGGGACTTTAAGTCTTAAAAGATTATTCAAGATTAGTGCTAGTCTTGGCATAGTTAAAGATGAAAAAAGCATATAAATTTAGTACCTGGTGACTCCATTGAAGAATTCAATTCTTTTATTGATGATTAGTCCATCTTTCTATGCTACAAGTAACCACTAGGTCTATTTCTAAAGAGACACCTTTTGAGTTTGTGCAACTACTTCCATATTCCACTAAAAGGTATAGATTTGTAAGCACTCATCCTTATAAAATATATTTTGTATTTAAAGCTTCTAAGTTTGTGTCACATTCCATTCCTAACATCCATAGTGATTATTCCAAGATGTCTAGAAGACAACCTTTTGTGCCTTTCACTGGGGCATCTCCCTTGAATCTTGCCCAATATGATCAAATTCTAGGAGTAACCCTCAAAAGTGTCCCATATTTTAGTGGGGATGGTAGTATTACTACCATTGAGTACATTAGGAATATAGAAAACTTTTGTAATATTCACAACATTACCCAATAAAATGTATCTATTAGGTTGTGGGCCTTGTCTTTCAAAGGAAACGTTTTGAATTGGTATGGGACTCTACTCGTAAATTCTATTGGCTCATGGGATGAGTTGGGGGATCTATTAACTAATAGGTTTGGGGAAAAGAGTGATCACCTATCCCTAGCTAAGAAATTGACCACAATAATAGGGATCCTTATAAATTCATGCAAGATTTTAATACTAGGTTCTAAAACATGGGTTAGGATCCCATCCCTTGTGAGACCTACCCCAAACTATGCATTTTTGTATTACCTAAAGGAATTAAATAGTGACATTACCATGATGATTCAATATATAGGTGGAAACAAATTATTTATTATATATGCCATAGCTATAAATTCTAAGATTTGCCTTGTTCAAGTAGGAAAAGTATCCCCTAGACCTCTAATGTCTCTATTCCATGATTTGAATTCTCCTAGTCAAGGTGCATTGCCCACTTTAGCTCCTTTGCCTAACCAAGAAAGGTATTCCATTACTCCTTCAAATGAAATCCATGAAGTCAAAAGTTTTCTTCAAATATTTACAATTGAGTTAGTTTCCCTCAAAATACAACAAGCTCAAAGTTATACACCATACCAAACATATAATTAGTTTGGGCAAACAAGTAGACCTCCTTTCCAAAACAATGCACAAGGACAAGGAAAAATCACCCATGTAAAGCCTTATCAAATATATAATCATAGTTCTACCTCATCTTATAAATATCTTGTCCCCACTCAAAACAACTTGGTCTAAGAACAACCCAACTATCCATATTTCAAATATCATCAAGAACAAGTGCCTTATGCAAATGAAATGCACAATCAAGGCATGGAAATGCAAGGCAACCAATATTTCCAAGCTTCAAATTTTGAAGGATACACTCAAGGTGGGGTGGAAAATTGATAACCTCAAACTAATTCTACCCTCATAAATAATTTGGAAGGTGAGTTTTGTTTCATTAATTACTTGGGAAATACAAGCAATCAAAATACTAGTGTTGCCTCTAATACTAGGTCCAAAAGGAGGGCTATTGATGAAGCTCAAGGAGCTAATAAAGTACCTATTTTGACCCCTAAATCAGATCGGATGGAAAGTTGGAATAATTAAACTCCTAAAACACAATAAAATTAAATATTTAAAATCATGAATCCAACTCCTATGCCTCCATCTCCATAAGCTACTTCATAAGGCATTGGTGCTCCTAAAGATTTTCCTAAAGTGAGAAATCCTCTTATCAATGCAATGGACCAAATGAATAAGCCTAAAATGAAAATATCATTATGGGACTCCTTAAAAATTCTAGGGAAAAAAGATATACTTCAAAAGGAACTACATGAATTGGGTAAGCAAGTTGGCCCACCTAGACATGACAATGTGGACTTAGTGAATGGAACCCAATCAATTGATGGTCAAGTAAACAAAAATGAAAAGACTCCTCCATTTTATCTCTCTCTAATCATTATTTATTTCTTGGTACATGATTTAATTATATATAGTGGGGATAATACTTTAGTTATGCCCAAATGTATAGCGGATAAACTAGGCCTAAAGTATGAGCCAATGACTAAGGGAGTCTACAATTGGATAAAACACCAGACAAAACTTTGGGGATAATAAAAAAGGTGAATTTTATACTTCATGCTTGTCCTAATTTCCCTATTCCTCATGATGTGGTGGTCATAGATTTGCCTCCATACTTTTCCCTTTGCTTGTCAAGAGATTTTACAACAAAAATAAGTGGGTACTTGGTAGCTAATTGGTCCTACATGGTGTTTAGGAAAATGTATGGTTGGATCCTCTATTTTTTAGTTTCAATCCCTCATAGATAATTTTTGATATAAACCATTTCTTGAGTCAATTTTGAAGGTCTTATGCCACTTTTCACCATTCTTATGACTAGTTTCAAATAAGTAGACCTCCTGACATGGTGTTGCTTGTCCCACATCTCTTCCATATGAAATTGTAACTGAGTTTACAATATGGACACATGTCCAAGTGATTCTTGAACTTCCTTTGCTTGACCTCTCTCTCAAAAGCTATATATATATATATATATATATATATATATATATATATATATATATATATATATATATATATGCATTTTTTTAGCTTATTTTAGTAGCCTCTGCTAGTTATTGGGAAAATTTTGGCCAGATTTATACTTGAAAGACTCTTGAAGAAATAATAAAAGTTATTTTACCAATCACATGCTATAATATTGAGTATTTGTTCAAATCCTATTGTTCTTGTTTAGTGAGAGGTCATCTTTCATAACATATCATCTTTAGTTACCTATCAAATGTGCAAAAAGAGTGTTATTACAGGTCCTTTTTAGTATTCTTTTCTTACTATGTATATGTTTTATAAGTGGTCTATATATGTATTCATTCTTTAAATCATCCATTTCCCTTCTATATTTTGAATGCCTTCTTGAATCTAACATGTGAAATGTTGATGTGACAATGCACAAGGAGTTATGATTTTTATGTGAGAGAAAATTTGTTAGTCTTTAATTAGCATTTTTTTAGTCAAATAGGAGGAGATAAACATTAGTGCATCACCTTTTTGGTTTCTTATTTTTTTTCCTAAACCCTTTTCATACATGAATTGATAGGTTAGAGAGTGATTCAAAGAATTGCATCAAGGGAACTAGCCCTACTAGAGATTCATCTCAATAATATTATCACCCACAACAATAGAGATGTTTTAATTATGCCACTTGGAGGAGGAGAGGTAAGAATATCCTTAAGGGTGCAAATCCAAGTGACAAAAAAAAATGCAAGAAGTAGATTTTGGATCACTTATTAGATTCTAGATCTGGTGCCTCTGGCTCTTTGGACATTTGCATCAGCCTGGTATAATTATATTAATGCTAGTATCTAATCTTGACACTATATTACATAAAATATGTATTTAAACAAGATGTGACTACTTGGATGCTTCTAGGTTTGGCTTCACCTTCACTCTAGTACATTCTGATGTAGGTCAACTATTGTTCTTGATGAAATGGCAAAACCTTAGCTTTATATATTCAATGTGACCTTGGAAAAAATGGGTTAGTTAGCACATGGTGTTGAGATAACCCATAATTACCATGATATAAAAATTCATTGCCTAAATAGCCAATAATATAGAAGAGGGCCTGAGGCTCATGTATTTCTACCCTACGTGTTGGTTTATGTGTGAATCATGTAATGTGTGTAAAGAAAGTACAATAGTAATCTAGATTGTAAGTTGGTAAATATGACCTTATGAATAATAAATTAGTATTTAATACCTATACATATGTTTTTCGTTTGATTAATATTATAATAGGGTGGAATAGGAAAGCTTTTGATAACTTGAGTGCTCTTATGTGCTTCTTGAGTGCTATTTTGGTTTGATTGCTAGGTGAGGAATGAATGAGAGTTAATATTGTATTTATATCAATCCTATTAGGATGTAAATTACATTAAATCACTTAAGACAACCATTTTAATATGTTTCATTTGTAAATTAAATGACTTTAGGGCATTAGACACTTGCATTAGGCCAGGATAGTAACATTGATGATAATGCCTGACCTGAATGTTGGTGTCCAAGGAGAAAGAGAGTAGGCATATGACTAAAACTTGAATATGTGTAAGATAAGTATATTATAAGAATTTTGGGTAAGATAATAATTCTATGTCATCAATATAAGGCTGGTCAAACTAAGAGATAGGCCAAGGGGCACAAGATAAAGTAGATGTGAGGATTGTGGAAGAAAGACACGTATATAATTAAGAGGAAAAAACAAGGTCATGGGTTTTCCATGTATACAAGAGTGAGGTGTTATATAATAAAAAAAATATCATCTACATTTCCCCTCTTTAATCTAGTAATGAAATTTTTGATTTAATGGAAATAAATAAGTACTTGGGTGTGTATATACACCTTGTCTTTGATTGAGTCAAATTTGAGTGATTTGATGAAGCTTGGTTTGAGTGATTTGATGATGGATAAAATGAAACCAATATCATGTTAAAATTTATAATAATTTCATATAATTTGGGTTAAAATTAATATAAATATATTTAAATTGAAATAGCAATGTTTAGGAGTACACTTGGGTGTTGATGTAACTACCTTACCTACTGGTAAGTTGTTTTTGAAAAATATGTATCATTGTAAGGTTTTAAAATGGAGATTAGGATAAATATAGATAATAATGTTTAAGTTCATATATGCAAGGAAATAGAGATAGATAGAGAGAGAGAGATTGGAAGGCACATGCCCCCAACTTTAGAGTAAAAGTGATTTGCCACTTGGAATATGAAATTATCTCAACTATGTAACCCAATGATACTTGTAACTTGGTGAGTTTGGATGATCAAGTAAAAAATAAAAAATTGGAAATATTGATTGATTTAATCACCCCAACCATAACAAAATGTGAACAAACTATTATAGTAGATTATCTCAGTAAAGTCCACAAAACTCCATTAGGTATTAGTACTTGCAATAGTTTTAGAATTTGGATTTGTTATAGATTTTATAATATTAGGAACATGTTGAATAGTATACGTAACTTATATTTGTCTCATGTTGAATTTTTTTGTAAAATGGTACCATATATAGAATTATGCCACAAATGTGTATCAGAATCATATAACTATGTGTTTTGGCCAATTTAAAAAACTATGTAGGCATGAAGTATATATGATTACAAAGCATGCCCCTACTATATATGGAGAAATTTGAAACTAATATAAGTACCATTGTGGAGGACATGTTTTCAAAACATGCTACCATTGTAAACTAAAGATATTGAAAACTAAGTGTGGAGAACATGCTTCCAAAGTATGCCTCCAGTGAATCTATGAATTATAAGTAGCATAGTGAATGAATGTGGAGAAAATGATTCCAAAGCATACCCAAATTAATCTAAAACTATGAATGTGTGGAATCCATGTCATAATGACATGCCACAACTAAATATACAGACTGGTGTAAGTGCCATATTCTATGTGAATGTGGAAAACATGCTTCCAAAGCACACCCCCACTATAATCTAGAAACTATAAAAATGTGGAAGCCATGTCACCATGACATGCCACCAATAATATTACCCCTTAATTGAGGTAAGATAAAAATATTACCTTTTAGTTTAACTCACCTTGAAAGGGTAAGATAATTGTAAATCTGTAAATGTAACTGTGTAGTATATAGAAGGAAATATGTCTATGTAAATGTATCATTGAAGCACGTAGAACCAATATGATCACATGTAGGCCTAATATGCATGATAAATATCATATAAATATATAGATATTAATATTAAAATATAAATAATTAAATAAGCACACAAACAAGAGGACTCAAAAGCAAGTCAATAGACAATGGTCCAAGGATACTTCAAACAAGGGGCATGTTCAAATGCCATGAAATCAAATGGACATGACTTAGTCAACTATACATAAAATCAAGGAATGAAATTCAAATTTCCAAGAATGTAATGACATATTAAAATGTACAGGAAGGAAATCATAAGGATAGGGGTTAATACAATGGAGCATATGCAAATGCTTTAAAAATTAAGACAATAGCAAGGCAAAATAGTCATGAAAGTGTGTAAAGGAAAAGTATAAGAAACCAACATAAACATTTCATAATGGCCCATGGTTCAAATGTGTTAGAAAAAATTTAAGTATATAACATATCAAGTAACCTATATAATGTATAATCATGGATAACAAGCATGTGTAAGTACATATGTAGACTCAAACATGATAGTTTAGAGTGATCATCAAATCATATAACCTGTGTATATCAAGATCAGAGAATATGGATGTCCCCAACATCCTAATGATATTAGTAGAGGGAGGGCCCATCACCCATAAATATATCATGTATTTATGTATGCCTATTTATGTATATGTAGGAGTAAATGATATGCTATTCCTTAACATAGAACTAACACATAGATGTAAAGGAGCCAATACGACATGTAGGTACTGAAGTGTTTTTAGATTTTTGAAGTTTTTTATTTTATTTTTTTAATATTTTTGATGATGAGGAAAGATAATCTTATGATTATATCTAATGGATGGTCATAAATATCTCCCCTGATTGTGACCTTTACAACCTCAAATTAGATATTTTACATTGTTTACATCATAATTTACTAGGTTGAAAAGGGACATAACATGTTCCTTGTCACATTTTACATGTGTAGCAGAAAATGTAATGCTATCATTGGAAATATGTATTAATTTACCTTCATGAGGAAAAGAAATGTCTTGTTGATTTTGGTCAATTTTTTCTTCCATTTGGTATATCCAAATAGTTCCAAGTGTAATTACATATGGATATGTGGCAGGCATAACCCAAACCTTTGTTTGAGTTACTTCAGGACCACAAGCATTTGGTATTGTTATGTTTCCCAAAGAGTCTTTCAAACATCTTTTATTTTGTAAGTTTTTAAAATTGAATCCCATATATTGGAAATGTCTTACATTACAATAATTTTTTCTTGTGTAGGATCAACATGGTTATGTCAAAAATAAACACCACCCATGTATAACCTAATTGTTAAATATTTTTGGCATGGATTCTTATTATTTTATTCATTTTGAGATTCATGTATGGGATTTGGACATTGTATCAATACCATGTTAAGTAACAATTGTAAATTTTTCATATATAGGTTAGGGATTCCACATTTTTATTCATGGTATTATTTAGGCAATTGGTCTCCTTCCTTTATTTGAGATATAAAACTTTGGTACTTTTAAGGATAAATATTAAGATTTGTTGGATGAGTAAGTATAAATGCAACATATCTATGTATATCCACATGTAAATGAGTGAAGGACTCATATTTTTTATGCAATGATCTTTCCTTTAAGGGGGAAATAATTAATCTACTAAATATAAATTTTGGTTCCAAATATGAGGGTCTAAATGCTAGCTCATATGATGTAGTTTTGAATTGAATAGTATAATATTGAAGGGACTCATCATCATGTTGTTTAAAATTATGTAAATATTATAGCGTAAGTTTTGGAACCTTATGAATATTAAAATCTATGAAGAAAACATCTTCCAAGTTTCAAAAATTGGTTAAGGAACCTTTTGGTAAGATATAGAACCAATTATGAGCCTCATCAGACATGATAATATGGAATACTTTTAATAATAGTTTATCATCATTTGTCCATTGACCAAAAGAATGTACATAATTTATCATGTGCTCAAGTGTATCCTTATGGTGCCTAAAGATAGGTAAATATGGTAATTCAAAACTATGTGGATAAATATATTCAAGTATACATTATGCAAGAGGTTTATTATTGAATGCATTAACATGTGCATTTACATTATGGAAATCCACTTGAATTTGAAGTATAGAAACCTCTTTTTGAAATTACCCAATAGTTCTTGTCATAGATATAAGATAATCCATAGAAATGTTGGTCTTTGATATAGGTTTTATCATTGGTTCTAAACCACCATCTCTTTTTAACCTAGGCATATGAGTATCATCATCCTCATGTACAATAAGTGCAAGTTCGTAATCTTTGAATTTTGGATACTTTGGTAATGGTAATGGATCTTTGAATTTTGGTACCCTTGGTGTAATATTTGAAGAGCTTGGAATGGCTTTAGAATTTAAAGGATGTACCTTTTGTAAGGATATAAAAAGTGGAGCTTGAGTAAGAATTTATGAATGCACCTCTTTTGGTGTGGTAGGAATCTCATTTTGTTGAGACACATTACTTAACATTATTACATGTATTTTATTTGGAATATTAATATTATTTTTCTCTCTAGATGTAGGATGTTTCCTTTTTATTGATGGATTAATATGACTTGGTAAAGATACCATAATTTATTAGTTAACCTTTCAAAAAAATTAAATATAAAATGAAGGAAAATAAGGATTATCACCCCTAATAAGGGGAATATTGTTTCTAAATGTAGGAATAGGATGGGTTTTAATCATTGGACTTGAAGAAACCTCCCCTTTACTAATGATTTTCAAATTATCCATGATTTTTTTATGGATCAGATATAAATTATCATGATTAAATGAAAGTAACTTATCTCCATGTGGGATCAATTTTGGTATATAAGGAAAGTTCATATGATTTGGATCCTCTTTGGGGTGGATCACATCATGTCTTGAAAGGATGTGAGCATGGACTTGATTAGAGGGATAGTGAATACCATCATCCAAGGATTTTATATTATTTACGTTAACAGTTGGAAGAATGCAAGCGTAATGTATTTTGATCCTTGATTGGAGATATTTTTTAAGGGATTCATAGTCATAATCATCAAAGTAATAAATGTTATCCATGATAAATTATAAAAATAATAGAAGGATTAGGACAAGGTAGGAAATAAGCATCTATAAGAGAATTCAAATGCAACAATGATGTACAAAGATCAAGTTCACCAAATTTTAATAGGAATCCTATTTAATTAGTTAGGGTTAAAGATATATAAATGATAGGGTACAAGGGTGAATATCAAATCTACAATAGACCAAATAATGTGCTAAATTCAGATGTATCATATGCTAAATTTATAAATTTAAGATATTAAAGGAAAATATAACCATGGTAGATATACAAATGACATAAATAAAGTACTTAGCTATTTCTATTGCTAATATAGTGTTAGATTTGGTACAAGTGGTAAACATGTAGGAAGTATATTTTAGACCACTTGTCAGATTTTGGATCTAGTTCCTCTAACTCTCTAGACACTTACGTCAGCTTGGGATAGTTGTATCGATACTAGTCTCTAATCTCAACATTAGTGTCCTATATGGAATATGCACTAAAATAGGATGTAATTATCTAGATGCTTATAAGTTTGGATTTTCCTTCACTTTTGTGAATTTATATATGGGTCATGAACTGTTGCTCCTGGTGAAATGGAAAAACCCTAGCTTTTCAACTTTAATATGACCTTGGGGAAAAATGGGTTAGTGAGCACATGGTTTTGAGTTGACCCATAATGACCCCATTATCAAAGGGCATCAATGACATATCAAAAACTCCAAAAGAGGGCCTTAGACTCATGTAGTTCTCCCCTATGTGTTGGCTTGTGTGTAAGTCATGCAATGTATGTAAAGCAAGTACAATAATGACCTAGCTTGTAACTTGGAAAATATGACCTTTTGATTGATCCTTTACTACCTCAGACCTATAGCAAGGTTATTATTTTGAATGATATTAGAATAGGGTAGAATAGTAAAGCTTTTGGTAATTTGAGTGCTTCTTTAGTGCTATTTTGGTTTGATTGCAAGGTGAGGAATGAATGAGGTTTGATATTTTATTTATACCAATCTTATTAGGAGATAACTCATATTAAAACAATTAGGCCTACCATTTTAATCAATTTCATTTGAAAATAAAATGACTTTAGGGAACTAGATACTTTCATCAGGTTAGGATAGTAATGTTGACACTACTATTTGACCCATATGCTAGTGTTCATAAAGAAGGATAGTAGGCATAGGCTAAAAACTTATAGAGGTGTAAGATAAGTACATTTTAAGCAATCTAGGCAAGATAAGATGTTTGTGTCATCAATATAAGGTAGTTAAAAATAATAAATAGGTTAAGGGGAAAAAGTTAGAGAAAATGTGAGGCTTAAAGAAGCAAGACATGTGTATAACTAAGAGGAACAAATAGGGTCATGATTATTCCAAGTGTACAAGACTAATGTCCTACATAATCACAAAATGTCGTCTATAATATGTTAATTTGTGCATAGTTATTTAGTAATTGTTTCTGTCTAGTTTCACATCATATATTCTTCACAATTTTATATGAGTGAGTGTAAAACATATATGATGCCATAACTAGACACAATTATAAGTTATTTCACAATCTCAAACAAAAAAATAAAAATAAGAAAAGAGTGCCCTATTTATTTAAGTGTGCTCCATGATATTATCCTATTCTCCTAATATATTTTTAGTGAGCATAGGCTATTAGTTTCTAGATAAAAAATAGACACAGGCCTCTTTTAACTTGTCTATACATAATCAAGCTCACTAGGGGCATATCATACACATGTTTTATCTTTCTTTAGATATCATTTATTGTTCATACTTTAGTTATTTATATGGAATAAAATTTATTGATATTTTTTAATTACTAACACACTAATATCTTACTTGGTACCTAAGTTACTAAATCTATTAGTGTTAATAATTACTTAAGATGATCAACAACATGTATTCATGCATGATTTTCATGTTTACTTTCCTATTTCATGTCTTATGTGTATTCTCTATTTATATTTTGGACATTTAAACATTTAATTATATGTAGATATAAGATTTCATTATATGTTTATATGCATGTGAATGAAATTTGATCATGTCCTTTGTATATGGTCCCTTGGCCTTCTAGTGCATGTTTATGTGCTTTTCATGTAATCTCTATTTGTGTGCATCATGGCCATGTCACATGTTTACTAATTTTTCTCAATTTTGTATGCCATGATGAGCATCATGTATGTTCCCATCCTTTTTATTCCATGATGTATATCATTCGTCTCTCCCCAAATAATTTTATACAACTTTTAGTACTCAATTTTGATTACTTATCTAGGTGCCAAATTACTAACATTTGCCTTGACAATCTCACTGTGTATGTTTTGTTCTACATGCATATCATATTAATATTATGCTTTATCTATATATATATAATTATTCTAATGTCCTCCATGTTATCACTATTAATTACATTTACATATTTACATTACATCTATTTCATAACCTTTTTTTTTGGGGTTAAGTTATTGTGCATGCTCAACAACTCACCTCAAAAGAGGGGTTATACAAAGTGTATTATCTTAGAGAATAAGATCCTAAAATAAAATACAATTTTTTAAATAGATCTCACATAGTGGTTCACATAACATATCCATAAATCACATAGATCATAATTTTGGACAAGGGCACACCCTATTATTGTCCAAAATAGTTTTTTTATTATTAAAGTAGGTAGAAAATAATCACTTTAAAAATTTCTTAGAATCTTATGCAATACAAAACTATTATTAAAAGGTTGCTTAACCCTAATATGGTATATATATATTAGAGTTATCTAGGGTTAAAAAGGTAAGTATGATAAACTAAATCTAAAGTAGGTTAATTAGATGCTAAATTCAGATTCAACATATAATGAATTCATTAACTGAGATAAGCTAAGAATCATAAGTAAAAATATGGTAGACAAGGAAATGACAAAGAAAAAATGTAATTAACTAATTATATTGTTAATGAAGTTATGTATTTATATTAGGAAGGAAGTAGACTAGAAGGTGATTTTGGAATAGTCATCAGATTCTATATTGGGTGCCTCTAAAGCCACAAACATTAACATCAACCTTGGATGGTTATAGAGATGTTACTATTTGAACTTGAAATAGGTGTCCCATATGAAATGAATACTAGAAAATGATGAAACCACCTATATTATTCTAGGTTCATCTTCACTTTTTTTTTGGTGTATTCATATTTGGGTTATGGACTATTTCTCCTCATGAAATTACAAAACCCTAGTTCTTCATCTTCATAATGACTTAAGAAAAATAGGTTGGTGGGAACATGGTGTTGAGATGAATCCAAAGACCCTACTATCAATGAGTGCTACCTACATAGATAATAATTTGAATAGGGATAAGACTAATTTAGTTCTCCCCTATGTGTTGGCTTGTGTGTGAATCATGTAATATGTACAAAGCAAGTACAATAGTGGCCTGACTTGTAATTTAGAAAATATAGACATTGGGTCACTCCTTCAGTACTTCAAACCTATGTATCTATTTTACCTATGAATTATATAGATATATATAGGATGAAACATGGAAGATTTACTTACTTGAGTGATTGATTGAATGCCTTTTATAAGTTGCCTAGTGAGTAGGTAAAAAACTTCTACGTGAATAATGAATGAGGGTTGATATTGTATTTATATCAATCAATTTGGAGAAATAACTCAAATTAAATCACTTAGGAAAACTATAGGATATATTTCATTTTTAAATTAAATTACTTTAGGTCACTAGACACTTGTGTCAGAGTAGGATACATGCATCGATGTAGGTGTCTACTTGGAACACTAGTGTCTAAGGAGTAGGAAAGTAGGTAAAAACTCAAAAATTGTAGAGGTGGAAGATAAGTAGGTTTTTATCATTATGATTAAGATATGAGGTATGCGTCATCAACATAAGATTGGTAAAACCAAGAGATAGGCTAAGAGGTACAATATAAAGTATATATGAGTCTTTTGTAAGTGGGAAAGGTTTAGAACTAAGAGGAAGAACCAAGATTTGCGTTTTCCAAGTGTAAAATATTGAAGTGCTATATAATACATAAAATAATGTTTACATTTACCCCCCCTTTAATATAATAGTGAAATTTATATTTTAAAGGAAATAAATACCACTTTTTTAGGATAAAATAAAATATAGATTTATCCCCAAATCACATACAAGAGAAACTATGAAATGAATGAATCAAACATATAGAAAATAATCATAAACATGCACAAAATAGGAGACACCAGATTTAACGTGGTTCACCCAAGATAGGCTACATCCACCAAACTTGTCTAGTATATTATTTCCAACAATAAAAGGAGAAACAAATCCTTCAACAAAACCTATTACACCTCTCTACCTTCTTTGCCTCCTCTCTATGTATAATCCTCTTCTCTTACCTCTCAGCCATATCTCAATTCACTTTTAGGGTGGAAAAACACCTAAACATAACCTCTACCATCAGATCTAGAAACCTATAATCAATGGCCCAAATTGACTATGAAATTATAAATTTACAATTAAATGTTAATAAATTTTTTCCTCCCACAAGGGGGTGAAGCTTCCCTTGCAACCCTTATCACCATCACAAATACAAAGAATGATATCCAAAACTTGGCTGAAAAAACATCAAAATTTTAACCTTTGATGAAGACAATCAGGCTCCACACCCAACATACATGGGTGTGTATAACACACCTTACCTTTGTGTGATTCCAAATTCAGTGATTTGATGTTGATTGACCTGTAACCAAGAGAAAATTATAATACATAATCATTGCATATAATTTAAAATTAAAATTATTTAAAATATTAAAATTGAAAGAGTAAGGTTTAGGAGTACATCTATGTATCAATGTAACCACCTTGCCTATTAGTAAGTTGATTTGAAAGATATGTCATTGTAAGGCTATATATATATATATAGACACACACACACATATATATACATATACACACACACACACACACATATATATGTATGTATATATATATGTATGTATGTATATATATATATGTATATATATGCATATATATATATATATATATATATATGCATATATATGTATATATGTATATATATACATATATATGAAATTGCATATATATAAGGAGATAGATATATAGATAAAGAGAGAGATTTGAAGGTACACGCCCCAACCTTTGAGAAAAGGTGAATTTCCACTTGACAGTTGAGATTAGCTTAACCCTGCAACCCAATAATACTTATAACCAAGTGAGCATGAGTGGGTAAAGTCAAATCATACTATCAAATTAGTAAGTCTAGATGATACAATCAAGTCCAACCTAAAATTTGGTAAGATTGAGTGATTTAATCACCTCAGCCATACCAATAGTGAACCAACTATTGGCTCAATAAAATCCATAAAAAATATATCCTGGTGGTGATGACAATACCTAAGAGTGTTTTAAAATCTAAAACTGATTTGGAATTTGAAATATTAGGTGCAAATTGCATGTTATATTCACCTTAGATATGTCTCATGATGAAACTGTGTATAAAAATGGTACCAATGTATAAAATTTTGCCACAACTATGAATCTAAATTATATAACTGTGTGCTTTGGCCAATTAGAAAATTATGTAAGTGTGGATAAAATTATTATATATCATTCCTCCACTATATATGGAGAAATATGAAAATTTAAATAAGTGCCAATGTGGAGGACATGTTTCCAAAAGATACCCCCAATAAATGTAGGTGTGCTGAATACTGAATAAGTGTGGAGAACATGATTCTAAAGCATGCCCCCATTGAATCTAAAAAAATGAATGTGTGGAATCCATGCCTATATGATATTCTCATATTTACTATAAATTTTTTGAGTGCATGTAATCCATTCCTATAAGAGATACCTTCACTAAATTTGAAAAATGATATAAGTACCAAATATTGAATAAGTGTGAAGAACATACTTCTAAAACATGCACCCATTGAATCTAAAAACCATGCCAAATGTGGAGGACATGCCTCTATGACATTACCCCATTTATATGAACCCTTATTTACATGAGGGAAGAATATAAATCGGTAGTTACCTCACATTAAAAGGATAAGACAACTGTATAGTCTATGAATGAAACCATATAGCATATTATATGACATGTCTAGGAAAATGTAACATTACTACACATAGGATTATGTGATTACATGAAAGCATAAGATGCATGATAAATATCATTAAAATGTTTATATATTTATAAGAAAATATCAAAAATAAAATCAATGACACACATAAGATCACTCAAAATCAATTCAAAATGCAATGGTCCAAAGAAACCACAAACAAGGGGCATGTTCAAATACCACACAATTGAAGAGATATGACTTAGTCAAATGTCCAAAAACGTAAGGATTAAATATTTAAATGTCTATAAAATAATAAATAACATATTTAAATGTCAAATAAATCACACATAGGCATGGGGGGACATAAAAAAGGAACATATTCAAATACTTAAACAAACAAGACAATATAAAGGCGATACACTCAAGGAAGTGCATATAAGAAAGCATAAGCAACCAACATAAAAATATCATAGTATCCCATGGATCAAATGTGTTATAAAAAAAAATTAAATTTCATATCATATAAAGTATCATGTGTAATATATAATCAGGGATAATGGCATGTGTAAGTACGTATAAGCTCAAAACATGATAATATAAAGTGATCATATAATGATATAACCTATGAGTATTATGATCATATAAGTGGATTCCCCCAATGCCCATAAGACATGGATATATTAAATTCCAAACATATGAAATAGTAATAGATCATGTATCTATGTATGCCTATGTCACACTTACATAGAATTAGGATACATGTGTATGTAGAAATAACTGATATTCCATCCATCAACATGGAACTAACATATAGATTCCAAGGAGATAATATAACATGTTTTATGCTGAAATTTTTTTGGAGTATTGATTTTTATTTTTATTTTTTTGGTTTTTTTGGAATATGTGAAGAGACTACCCTATGATCTGATCTATTGGATGGTCATAGGTATCTCACTACTCAGTCCTTGAAGACCTTCAATTGGATCTTTTACATTGTTTACATCATGATTTTATAAGTTTAAAAGGTACATAACATGTTCCTCCTCAAATTTTACATGTTTATTAGAAATAATTCTATCATTTGAAATATGTATTAATTTGCTTTCATGAGAAAAATAAATACCTTGCTGATTTGGACCAAATTTTGCTTCTATTTGGTATAACAAAATAGTTCCTAGTGTAAATGCATATGTATATATGGTAGGCATAACCAAAACTTGTCTTTAAATTATTTATGACCACAAGCAATGTTACCCAAAGAGTCTTTCCAATTCACCTTTATTTTCAAGTATTATAGACCAAAACCAACCTATGGAAGATGCTTTATATTGTTAAGCACAAAAACCACTAAAGGGGGGGGGGGTGAATCAATGTGATTTAAAACTTTAATTTATTAAAATTAATTTCCATAATAAAAGCATTCACAAAAGACATCTATTAAGAAACATAAAATTTATGTGGAAAACCCTCTCTTGGTAAAAACCAAAAATAAGAGTTGCTTGGATCTATCATCCAAATCCAGCCTCAAAATAAAAATTAATTTACAAAATTTATATGCATAAACCTAATTATAGACACCAATCCCATCACCAAGATTCAACTTATCAAGAGACACCAATATCTTCTTTATGAGGCACCAACCTCCACTCAAACAATATTTCACCACATTATTGTTGCTTCATCAATGAATGATGGCAAATTCAATCTCCTCTCTTCTCTGAAAAAATCTTCTTATACTTGAATGTTAGAAATAATAAATTATTCATATATTTATCTACATTATCTTATCCTTATATAGACTTCAATGCCTCTTCGAAAGGGAAGTGACCTCTCCAAAAGACACCCATACACCAAAAGAGGTGTTCATTCATTTAATTTTTTATTTTAACCAAGAAGCATGATTTCCAAAAGGGGGTCAGATTATAGAGTTTTAATTAAATTTGTCCTATTTTAAGAGAATTTTCCCTTCCTTCATAGGAACTTAAACACAAGAGATCTACCCTTTCATTTGTGGGCATTGATTTTTGAAAAGATAATACTTTTTACATTAATGCTAATCTTGTTGCTATTACTTATAATCTATTAACATTTATGGATATTAATGATACTTTTGTTGAAATATTATTTCAATAATAACGCCTTTGACATCAATGACAATATTTAAACAATTTCCCCCTTTGTCATTTATGGAAATCCTATAGAGAAATAGTATATGAATCTCCTCCTTACTGAAGAACTCCCCCTTACTGTAGTTATCCTACTTTTCTCCCCCTTTCTTTAACTCTCTCCCTTTGAAATAAATGTAAAATGGACAAAAAATACAATCAAAATGTATATCGTCAAAGTATCCATGGAGATAAAAAAATAATGCAATGATGAGCTCCCCCTTAATCAATGTTTCTCTTGAAGAATTTAATGATTAGATTAAATATGGATCACTCCTAATTTCTACCTTATAAACTCAAAATATTATTTTGGGAGGGGTTTCATGAAGATATTTTTTATATGTTCCTTTATGGTAATTTATTATAACTTTACATTTTGTTCTACAACCTATTCTCTCAAGAAGTATAACTTGATAGGAATACGTTTGGTCCTAGAATGCATAACCAGATTCTTAGAAATATTTATTGCACTAGTGTTATCATAGAGCATGTAGATTAGATGATCATACTCTATGTTAAAATATTTAAATGTATTATTCACCCAAATAACTTGTGTATAACATTAAACTCTACTATATATTCTATCTTCATCATGGATAAAGAAATTGAAGCTTACTTCTTGCTTAATGAAGACACTAGATTGTTACTAAGAAAGAATGCTCCTCCACTTGTAATCTTTATATCATAAATACCTCCTACCCAATTTTCATATGTATATGCTATTAGAGTGAAATATTCACCTCTTGGATACCAAAAACCATTATCTAAAGTGCCTTTTATATATTTGAATATTATTTTAATAGCTTGCACATGAGTTTATTTTGGTTTTGATTAAAACCGTGCTACTAAGCCTACAACTTGAATTATGTTTGGCCTAGATGTTATGGTGTATAGTAGGTTACCAATCATGTATTTATAAAGTGGCTAATTTGATTTAGAAGATTCTTCATTTTTACTTAACTTGCATTTTTTAACCATGGGTGTGCTAACTAGTGTGCAATCTTCCATTCTAAAAATTTTCAACATATTCTTGACATACTTGGTTTGTGAGATAAATATTCCTTTGTTAGATTGAGAAATCTGTAAACCAATAAAAAAAGACATTTATCCTAGCATAGAAATATCAAACTCTTTTTTCATGTCTTTTATAAATTCTTGGGACAGTTTTTCACTATATTCTCCAAAAATGATGTCATCCACATATACCACAACAATTAATTGATTTTGAATTTCAATCTTAATGTAGAGATTAATATAAATGACTCCTCTTTTATAACCTTATATTTTAGGTATTTATCAAGTCTTGAATACTAGGCTTTGGGGGCATGCTTTAACCTATAGAGTGATTTCATCAACCTACACATATAATCCTTATTTTCTAATAAATAAATCTTTTTGGTTGTTTTATATATACCTCTTCCTCTAACTTACCATTGAGAAAATAAAACTTGACATCCATTTGATAAAATTTAAATTTCTTAAAACCAACATATGCCAAAAACATTTTAATGAATTCTAGTCTCACAATAGGGGGAAAGGTTTCTTCAAAATCAATACCTTCAATTTGAGCATATCCTTACAAACTAACCTTAATTTATTCCTTATCACTTGGCCATCATAATTCAAATTATTCTTGAACACCCACTTGATACCAATCACATTTTAATCTTTTGGTCTTGGAATGAGTTCTCAAGTATCATTCTTCTCAATTTGATTAAGCTCTTCTTCCATAGGATCAATCCAATGCTTGTCGTTGATAGATTCTTCACAGTTTTAGGATCCAATAGAAAAGAGAAGTTTACTTGTTCAGATGTAATCACTAATATTCTTCTATTTTTCACCCTAACATCTATATTACCAATAATTTGACTTTTTGAGTGATGTTTTTAAACAAATCTTGATGGTGCCTTTGTATCTTCCTGTTCCACTTCCTTTTATTTTTATTCTTATTATTGCTTATAGTTTGGTTCTTATGAATGGCCATTTACTTATAAACTCTTTTTTTAGGCCTTGTTTCATCCATTCTTACACTGGCACTTTCTAAAATATTTTTTAGTATTTATTATAACATCTATATTCCTTAGTTCTTGAGGAATATCCAGTACAAATAGCTTCATCAACTATGGAGTCAAACTTTCCCAATTCTTCATCATCTCTTTTGATGTATCACTTACTCTCAAACACCTTGAAGTATTCAACTAATGTTGGTCCACCCTTCCATATCTCATGAGGTGTTCTATTATTTACTCTAATTTTCCCTCTATTCAAAATGTAGACAATGGTGTTAATTGCATATCTATCAAAATGATCTGATAGCTTAGATTCATTCAACATTATTCTTTCCATCTTTTGAATATTTAGATTTTTCCTTTCTATAACTCCATTTTGTTGTGAATTTCTTGTAGCTGATAAGTGTCTTTTTATACCATAATTCTCACAAAATTATTCAAATTCATTTGAGAGGAACTCACCTCCCTGATCTAATCTCAAACACTTGATCTTTGAATCAATTTCATTTTCAACCAAGGATATAAAATATTTGAATTTATTAAATGCCTCATTTTTTTATTTTAGAAAAGTGACCCATGTCATTCTAGAATAATAATCAATGAGCAACATGAAATAACTATCAGCTTGTATGATTTACATTCTATATGCCCACATAGGTTTGTATGGATTACTTCTAATGACTTAATTGTTGAGTACTCCTTTTATTTAAAACTCTCCCTTGTCTGTTTCCCATGCTAACATTGCTTGAAAAGAGGATTTAAAGGTTTTGTAATTTTTTTGCATAACTCTTACAACTTTCTTGGTGCTAATTTTCACCAAATTTCCATAGTTCATATGGCCAATTCTTCTATGACTAGCCATATTTCATAAATTTGACTCGTATAGCATTTTTCTCCCTTGACTTCACTGAGTATGTATAAGTTATTTTTTGTTCTACTAATATCTGTAAATAGTTTTCCTATATCTTCCTTCTTGATCTCACACCCTTGAGCATAAAATGTGAGGACATGTTCTTGATCACATATTTGACTAAAAATTAGAAGATTATAATTTAAACATTCAAAATATAAGACAATTTATATTTTTATCTTCCCATTTTCAAGACTAAGAGTACCTTTTCTAGCTATTCTTGTCGTAGCAATATCTCCAAATTTTATAGTTCCTTCACTTATTTCCTTCAAAGATAGAAATGTGTTCTTGTCTCAAGTCATATGACTTGAGCACCCACTATATATGTACCATTATTACCCTTCATCTTGTGCATGAAATGTTATTTGCACAAGCATATTTTTCTCATTCTCTTGATTATCTTCTTCTTGCTTCTTTTTCCTTTTTTTGTAAAATATCTTTTTTGTATAGTAGGATCATCCACTTTCTTGTCTTATCTAGGAGGTTCTTGAAAAATACTTGTATAGAAACTTGTTATATATCCATAGTTATTTCACTTATAACATACAATACTAATCTCATTATAATTTGATAAAGGGGGAAATGAGTTATAATTTCTAATTGAAAATCCATAAGCACTCCTACCATTATCCCATGAATACCTATTTCTTTCACATGTCTTACGCTCCATTTATTTATGCCTAAAATGATTGTATAAATAATAATAGCTATAAAAAAACTTGATTACTTATTCATATTAAACTACCTTGGAGGGAATGATCTAAATTTTTAATGGGCATATACTCACCTTTATTGTCTTTGTGAGGAGTATCATGCTCTTTCTTTCACTTCTGCCATTATCCTATACATACCTATTTCATGCACATGTATTACACTCCATTTCTTTATACCCAAAATGATAGCATAAATAATAGTAGCCATAAAAAAAAACTTGATTACTTGATCATATTAAATTGCCTTAGAGGGAATGATCTTCTAAAAAATTTAATGGGGATATACTCACATTTTTAATCTTTGCAAGGAGTATCATGTTATTTATTCTTGTTGCTTCCACCATTCAATAACCCCTTTAGTACATCTATGTATCTCTTAGGCTTCTCTTCATATACTTTCTTTGGTGGTTCTATAGTTTTTGAACTCTGGCCTTCTTTAATTATCTTTTAGTGTCCTTCATAGCCAAGACCATGATTAATGAATGGTGACCTTTGGTAATTTAGTATGTCACCCAAAATTTTGGTACTCTTTTCAAAATTTAAACTACTTTAAGCTAATCAGTTGTCTTTTCCAATTCTTTTTTAAAAAAAACTACTTCCAATTCAAGATTTTCACAATTGTCTTCCTTTGTCTTCAATTTGACTCTCACCTCCTCCTCTAAAATTTTTTCTTCTTCTAGTTGATTTTAAGGCTTATGATAGTATTTTATGATTCCTCAACACTTTGTGACATACTGGTTTCTAAAACACAATCCTCTTCTTCATATTTTTGAATATGTAATTTTTATTTCAAATTGTTTTTTTAGGCACCTTTATCTCACTTAAAGCACAAATTAGTTCTTTTTCAAGATCTAAATCTCCTTCATATTCAACATCTTCTTCCTATTATAAATATATTTTTTCTTTTGCTTGTCTTCACATGTAGAGGCATCACTATTTGGTTCTATATCCATGAAAAGGGTTTCTTTTTTGTCACTATATGATATACTTTCATCGCTCTCCTCAGCTAAGATACTATCCTTTTTAAAATAGAGAATTTTCTTGTGTTTATCAATAAAATTCTTATATCCATTTTGTTTGTAGTTTTTATTGTATTGATGAGGTTTACTCTCCTTATTTTTACTTTCCTCATTATGATTTTATTTAACATCACTATCATCCTTATGTGGACACTTAGTAGCAAAATGTCCTATTTTACCACATTTTAAACATTTGAAAGGTAAATTACCTTTGTATTGCTAGATCCTTTCTTAAGATTTCTTAAAAATGGGCCTCCTTTTCATCTTATTCATTGCTAGTTCTATCACTTGATTTAGGCTCTTTATTCTTCACTTTCTTTGAATCTTTAAAATTTACTTCCTTTTTTGATGGATTCTATTTTTCAATTCTCATTTAATACGTTGTGAAGATCCCATATAAATCATCCATTTTTAATGATTCTTGGTCCTTTATTTATTTAATAGTAGAAACTTTTGCATCAAAACTTAAGGGAAGTGAACTTAAAACTTTTTGAATGATCATGGGTTTTTCAACTTTTTCATCAATCCCTCTGATATTGTTGATAATTTCATCCACATGAAGAAGATATCCTATAACATTTTCTTCATCTTTCATCTTCAAACTCTCAAACAATATTTTATGAGTTTATATTTTGGCCTTCTTCACCTTATTATCACCTTCATAGATGTTTTAAATTTTGTCCTAGATTTCCTTTGTTGAGTCACATTGCATTACCTTGACAAATTATGATTTTGACATGACACACAAGATATCATTCATGGCTTTGGCATTATTCTCACTAGCCTTCTTTATAACTAGTAAATATTCCTTTCTAGATATAAAAACTAAGGTCTATTCGATAGGTTTGCATCCTTATGCTCCATAATTCATAGTTTATTCCATCAAATAATAGATCCTTATTTGTGGATAAACCTTATTGTATATGATGACTAACCATGTGTGCTCCTAGGATCTACCTTCTTGATGCACAGTCCCAAACAGTGTAGTCTAAACTCCCTTAGCTATGCGCTCTGATACCAAAATGATGCATAGTCCTAAATAGTGTAGTCTAAATTCCCTTAGCTGTGCGCTCTAATACCAAATGATGATACCAACCATCTTCCTTAAACAAATAGGTGAACAAGTGCCTTCAATAAATATAGCTTTTGCCAAATAGATGCATTACTGGAAAGGACTAACTTTTTACAATCTCAAAAGATCAACAAAAGCATTAAATACAAAAGAATCTTTAGCAAATGATCTCAAGCCCCACTCAATAGGCATATAAACCAATTGGCCTAGTTTTGACTACATTTAAATATTATCTAACTCTCAGATATAAAATGTGCCTACACCTTTCAACACTCTAGGTAGCATCTATTTCCAGTAGAGGAAAAATAAAAGGAATTCAACAAAGTCAATGGTACCATTTCCATCTGCATCAAGCTCATTTATCATGTCTTAAAGCTCTACTTCAGTTGGGTTTTGGCCAAGAGAGCGCATAACCATTCCAAGCTCCTTTGTTATGATACATCCATCTCCATCCTTATCAAATAAATTGAAAGCCTCCTTGAATGCAGAGATCTGACAATCCTTTATATTATATTCAAACATTTCTCTTACAATCTGTAGGCAATCTTAATCTCTGGCGGTCCACAATTTTATAGTTGAGAACAAACATGGCCCTGTACTGAGTAACATACTTTTCATGTCTTTGACAGTCAATGTAGAGAGTTGTAAAGCAAGTTAGACAGGTCAGCAATGCATCAGATTTCCTACCCTTCCTTCTATGCTCCAACCAGGCTTCATCTCTGTCATCGCTACATGGATCATAAAACTCTGGTTTCACACTATAGTCTATTTCATCATCATCTGAAACTTTACATAAGATGGATCATTTGTTACTCTTGCTGGTGGCTCTGGTTATGCTCAATGAAGTACAATGCATCTTCTACCTGCTGAACTAGTGCTGATCCTTCTGCAATTACATGCTACTCAAAATTATGTGCAATTGGATCCAAGATAACATATCCTTCGATTTTCCTTCATGGTTGTAGGTTGACTAACACCTTTTATCTAGTACAAAATAAGCATCGACCTTCATCAAGGTCTTTCAGCATATGTGAAGATGCTTACATTATAGGCTTGGTCTCCATTTCATTCATCCACTTTGCCTCATGAATAAGACACATAAAAACCATTCGGTCACTAAAAATACTTCTTTCCATAAGCCTTAGTGGCTTTAAGCCACTTGTAGATTCCTGCTCTTGCATTACATGGGTGACAAACACAAGGTTCAGCATAGAAAGCATCCAGTATATTAAAATGCTTAGGATAATGTCTTGCCACTTATAAACAAGTTCAGGAACAATCTCCACAACATCACATAGTTCAAGTGTCTCATTTATCCTTTGAAGAAATGTTGATTTTCCAACACTAATGTTACCTTCAACACATAATGTCAATCTCTTTTTCTTCTGAATTCCCTTGTCATTATTGGATTTGCCACATCATTATTCCTCAATCTCTCCCAAGACTCGACTTTCTCAATATCCAGCAACCCAAGACTTGCTTTCTGTTACCACAGTCAAACAAGATAATACAGGCTGAATGGCCTTCTTGACTCTTTCTCTCCCTAAGGAGATCCTCCCTATTTTTCCTCCTACGTCCCCTGTCCTCTTGAATTATTTTTCTTTTCTATTCTCTTCTCTAACCTCTATGCCCAACTTGGGCTCAAAAACAAAAATAGTTTTTAATTTGTAACATACCTAGGTTGAAATATTTTCAACCACTCCTCCGTTATTCCCTCAATAGCCCCAACAATTTACTTTTTACCTTTATTTTTTCTACAATTACTTCTTCCTAACAACATATTAGAGGGAAAATACAAATTATTGAATTTGAATTTAATCATGACTTGTAACCATGTCTTGCCAAGAAAATGAATGTAGATGCTCCTACATCACTTCTAGTAGTTAGACTGTTTCTTAAGGAACCACTCTGATACCAATTATTAAGTATACAACACACTAAGAGGGGGGTGAATCAATGTGATGTAGTTTTTTTTTGAATTAATGTCCACAATAAAAACATTCACAAAATATCCATCTATTAATAAACATAATATTTACATGGAAAACCCTCTCCTAGGAAAAACCACAAAGAAGAGATGTTTGGATCTACCATCCAAATCCAACCTCAAAATAAAAATTCTTTTATAAAATTTGTAGGCACCAACCTACTTGGAGACACTAATCCCCACTACCAACAAATAACTTAGAAAGAGACACCAATCTCTTATTTATGAGGCACCAACCTCCATTGAAACAATATTTCACCATACTATTATTACTTCATCAATGAATGATGGCAAATTCAATCTCCTCTCTTATCCACAAAAATATGTTTATACTTGAATGATATAAATAATTAATTCTTCACATATTTCTCTACCTTATTTTCTCCTTATATAGACTTCAATGCCTCTTCACAAGGGAGGTGACCTCTCCAAAAGACACCCATACACCAAAAGAGGCATCCATTCATTTAAATTTTTATTTTAACTAAGGAGAATGATTTTCAAATTGGATTCAACCTATATATTTTTAATGAAATTCATCCTAGTTAAAGAGAATTGGCCCTTCCTTCATAGGCACTTAAACACAAGTGATCTACACTTTCACTTTTGGGCATTGGTTTTTACAAAGATAATTCTTTTTACATTAATGATAATCTCATTGCCATTACTTATATTTTCATTGACATTAATGATAATTCTATTGACATCATTATTTCAATAAGAAATCTTTTGACATCAAAGAAAATGTTTCAACATCTATGGCATATAGTTTTTATTTGGGTAGGATCAATATAGTCATGCCAAAAATAAGCACCACACATGAATAATGTGATTGTCAAATCTGGTTTGTCTAAATGTTGTTTGACTAGTTTAATTTTAATCTATTGGTATGTAGTGTGTTCTTATTGTAATTCTAAATTATATTTTTAATGATCATGTAAATAATTGCTAAATGTTTTCTATTTCTTTTGATCACCAGGTTGTGATCCTGATTCCTTGGGATGATCATCAAATGTAATTATTTAAGCATCAATGAGATATTGGATCTTATGTTTTAATATAAATAATCTATTTTTATAATGTCTTAGTCCCTTGTGATAATATCAATAAGCATTCACATCATATCCTTTAGGTATAAGTCTACTCATATCAACCTCTATAGGATGAGGGAGATATATAAGTTTACATGCTATTATCTATAGGATTAATTAAGCTGGAGACTCAAGTAAACATGAGAACTATCTCTTTGGTACATTAGATAGATTAATTTAGTTAGATTATTTTACTAGCGTATCAACTTTTTACTCACATTTATAGGATTACAATTAAGATTATTTGTTTATTGTACCATTGCAAAATATTCAAAGGATTATGATCCATTGAACATATGTAAACAAATCCATGATAATTAAATTTTAAACACGTGAAAATTAGGAGGAACCACATAAATCTCATGTATCCAAGGTTGTCTTAAGGGAATGTTATAGTTCAAACTTGGTATATGGTGGGTAATGTATGGGTAGCTACCATAATATTCAATGTCATTTGTCACAATACTCATTTTGAAATATTATCAAATCCATTGAAACTCATATTAGATGGTTACAAATATGAAGGTCCAATGCTAATTTTAGAGAGGAAAGATATGTTTTAAATGTTGAGCCCTGAAATATTGTCCAAAAAAACTTATTTTATGATTTTATTTCAAACACACACTTGGATGTATGGTGTAAAAAAAGTATTTACCAAAGGTTGGGATAGTGGATCTTCTTTTACAAATTATATATTATGTTTGGTCTATTTTATGAAATTTAAATTTAACATGAGGGCCACAGGTATTGGATCTACATTTTATGAAAAATTTGTCATCTATAGAGTTCTCAAAAAATAACCTTATAATGTGGTGCCTTGTCTAACAAGTCTAAAAGTGAAATATCATAATTATATGTATTTAAAATTGATTGAATATGACCATGTTGGTTTCATTGATTGAAATTAGGATGTTGGGTTAAGGGAGTCAAGTCTTGATAAATGATATTCTTTGAGTTCACCTCTTTACAACAAAAGATAATAATGTTTGTGTTGTATGTTAGATTTTGCATAATATCTATGAAATCAACTGATGTTATATCACTTGGTACTTGGGTAACACATAATGCCTCATATATGATATCTTTATAGATATTGGATTACTTTAAAATATTTAATAATGAAATTTTAAGATACATGTTGCCCTGTTTACCAATAATACCACTGCCTATGGCTTTAGGTAGAGAAGGCACTTAATCTAGTGTATTAGAAAAGGAATTTTGAAAAAAAGATAAAATGTTGTTTTTGATTTAAAACTCTCTCATTATTTACAAGAAGTTGGTTAATATATTTAAAAAGGAAACTAATTTAGCAAACCATAGAAACTATGACATATTGGAACCTAAAATTGGTGATAGATGCATCCATGTTGCACATTGTATAGTAATCAAATATCAACAATATATTTTTATTAGAAAACCATAATTTACTTAGGGCGTGGAGTTCAAAGATTAGGTTCACAAAATGTTTAACCCTAATGTTATCTATAATGGATTTATTTATGGTTAAAGGGGTAGAGATAGCATGGGGCACAAGGATGATAAACTATCTCTAAAGCAACCTGATTAGATGCTAAACTTAGATATTACATATTCTAAATTCATTAACTGAGATATGATAAAAATAATAAGTAAAACTATGTTAGATATGGAAATGATAAATAAACAATATACTTATATGGTTTTGATGCTAATGTATTTCTAAATCTAGAACAAGCAAGAATTATACTTGAAGGTGATTCTAGAATAGTTGTCATATTTTGGATTGAGTGCCTCTAAAGCCATAGACACTAACATCAGCCTTGGATGATTATATTGATGATACTATTTGAACTTGAGATAGGTGTGTTATATATAATACCTACTAGAAAAAATATGCAACCACTTGATTATTATGGATTTGTCTTTGCCTTCACTTTGGCATATTTTGATCTAGGTCATGGACTATCACTGCTCACAAAATTATAAAAACCTAGTTATTCATCTTCGTAGTGACCTTAAAAAAAAATGGGGTAGTGGTCACATGATGTTGATCTAACCCCAAATAACCCACAATAAATGAGAACTACCTACATAGTCGATACTATAAAGAGGGCTTTAAAATGATGTATTTATCCCTTGTGTGTTGGCTTTTATGTGAATCATGAAATATGTCCAAATCAATTACAATAGTGACCTATCTTTTAAATTGGAAAATATAGCTCTTGAGATGATCCTTCAATACTTTAGACTTGTGTATGTATTGTCCCTATTATTGATATGGAAATAGGAGGAAATGGGGAAGTTTTTATCACTTGATTACTTGATTGAATGCATTTTATAAGTTTCCTAGTGAGCAGATAAGAAGTTTATAGGTGAGTAATGAATAAGGGTTGATGTTATATTTATATCAATTCCTTTAGAGAAATAACTTGCATTAAAATTCTTAGGTTTACTATTAGGATACATTTTATTTACAAATTAGATGACTTTAGGGTAATGAAAATTTGTGTTAAATTAAGGTACCTATGCCGATATAGAGGTCTACCTAGGATGCTAGTGTTCAATGAGTAGGAAATTAGTTACAAACTTAAAAATTACATAGGTGGAATATAAACAAATTTTAAGTATTCTGGACAAGATAAAAGGCCTGGGTCATCAACCTAAGACTGGTTAGACCAAGAGATAGGCCAAGGGGAAAAAGATAGAGTATATGTGATACTTTTGAAAGTGGGAAAGGTTGATATATAATAAGAACAACCAAGGTCCAAGTTTTTAAAGTGTACAAGAATGAGGTGCTATATAATCCACTAAATAGTGTTTACATAGGTTTACAATCATAATATTTTTAAAAAAGCTTTGCTTTGTATCATATTTTATTAGTTTAGGAGCATCATGTGATACACGTGTTTGAAGTTATCATGTAATTTCTTACTCATAATTCAAATTGTTATTACTTAGTTTCATAATTGATATACACCAAAAATAAAATTAGGGGCATGTGCATAACATATGCTTTTGTCTTTGCTTATTTTTCATGATTTTCATAGATGGAATGGAAATTATTGTCATTATTGATGATAAATAAACCATACCTAAATTATAATCACTTTTTGCATAGTTTTGTACTATAAATGAGCCTTATTCTATCTATAGTGGTTGCTTATGTTAAGCACAAGATATACTGAGAGGGGGGGTGAATCAGTATATATATCTTATAGAACTTTCCCTTAATTAAACATTCAAGATATGCAATAAAACTCAAATAATAAACATCACACAAGAAAGAGAGAGACACCAGATATAATGTGGAAACCCAATGTGGGAAAAACCATGGAGAACAATCTCAAGTATATTAGTGATAACAAATGCACAGGAGTACCATACCCCTTTGCCAAGTAACAACCTCGGTTATAATTCATGAGCACCACCCCACAGGAGCTTCAAACCCCTTTGCCGAGCACTAGCCCAGCTGTCATTCGTGAGCACCAACCCATATGAGCATCATCCACTTTGTGTAAACCACACACCTATCTCTCAATGTTGTTAAATCAACAAATGATAGTTCAATACAAAATCTCTTTCTTCTCTCTCACCTTTACTCTTCTAATCTAGATAATACAATATCAAATTAACCTCTCACACTCATATTACAAATGGCTACTCAAGCCTTTATTTATAGCCTTCCAAATGACCTTTAGCCTTCCCCCTTTGTGACCTTTCAATTCTCATGAAAAATGGTGCCAATATTGGATGACCCTTCATATCCAAGAATTTTAAAAGTCATGTGGTGACCCTTCATGACCAAAAACATCTTTCCCACTTTTGTCCTTATCTTTGGTGACTTTTCGTATTCCTTTAAGTGTCCCTTCATGAGAAATTCACCCATACTCTTTTGTCTTCACTTGGTGACTCTTGGTATTCCTCAAAATGACTCTTCATGGGAAAATGTGTCCCATCCTTCTTTTGTCTTTATCCCATGACTCTTTGTGTTCTCCATGGGCCCTTATTTTGTCTCATATGCAACCAAAAATATATTCACTAATATTAAATAAATATTAACTCACATTAGCCAAGATAAACAATATTAAATGCAATGGGGCCTTTATCACAAATAATACTAAACCTTTGACATCAATGACAATATTTCCAACAATCTCCCCCTTTGTCATTGATGGCAACCTCAATCCTGAAACTGCCACATCTTATCACCTACACATACTGTCATCTGAAAGCATACAGTAACTCCCCCTTACTGTAGCAACCTGTACTTGTTTCTTGTACCTATTTTTCTACACTTGTACCTATACCTATTATTCTCCCCCTTTGACATCAATGGCAAAGGGCCTACCTAAAGCTAACACTTAGCTCCCCCTCACTTGATTCTAAACCTTAATGGCAGGAAGTAAGGGAAGTTACTCCCAACTTCTCTCGTAGATACTCAAATGTGTCTTTTAGTAGTGCCTTTGTGAAAATATCTACAATCTGCTCTATAGTACTAAACTTAACTTGTTGATCTACAACCTGCTCTCTCAAAAAGTGATATCTAATGGGAATATGTTTTGTTCTTAAATGCATCACTAGATTTTTTGAAATATTTATGGCACTTGTGTTATCACAAAAAATGGAAATATGATCATCATACTTTACCTTGATATCTTTCAAAGTTTGCTTCATCCAAAGCAATTGATTACAACACAATACTACTGCAATATAGTCTGCTTCAGCTGTAGAAAGTGATACTAAGTTTTGCTTCTTTCTTAGCCATGATACTAAGCTATCACCAAGGAAGAAAGCTCCTCCACTTGTACTCTTTTTGTCATCTAAGCACCCTACCCAATCTGAATCTGTATAAGCAACTAAAGTGAAATCTTTACCTATGGGATACCATAATTCATAATCCAATGTCTCTTTGATATATCTAAATATTCTTTTCACCAATTAAACATGACTATCTCTTGGAGATGACTGATATCTTGCAACCATACCTACTGCATGCATGATGTCTGGTCTCGATGTTGTCAAATATAAAAGACTAACAATCATATATCTATACAAAGATTGATCTATAATAGGTGAATCTTCATCCTTGCTCACCTTATTTCCTATACACATAGGTGTGCCAACTAGTACACAATTCTCAAAACCAAATTTCTTCAACATTTCCTTGGAATATTTACTTTGAGATAGAAAAATTCCTTTATTTGATTGAAATATTTGTAATCCTAAGAAAAATGATAATTCTCCAAGCATAGACATCTCAAATTCTTTTTGCATTCTATTAGAAAATTCTTTTGTCATCTTTTCAATATTTTGTCCAAAAATGATATCGTTAACATAAACCACAACAATCAATTGATGCTCACCTTCTATTTTGATGTAAAGATTACTATCAACAAATCCTCTCTTGAATCCTTGATCTTGCAGGTACTTATCAAGTCTTGCATACCAAGCTCTGGGAGCTTGTTTTAATCCATACAATGCTTTCTTCAATCTGCATACATGATTACTAATATTCAAGAGAATAAACCCCTCAGGCTATTTAATATAGACTTCTTCTTCAAGATTCCCATTTAGGAAGGCAGATTTGATATCCATCTGAAATACTTTGAAATTTTTAAATACTGCATATGTAAGAAACATTCTAATAGCCTCTAACCTTGCTACTGGTGCAAAAGTTTCTTCAAAATCTATTCCCTCAATCTAATAATATCCTCTACATACTAATCTTGCTTTATTTCTGGCTATTTCTCCATTTTCATTCAACGTATTATTATAAACCCATTTTGTTCCTATCACATTATGATCTTTTGGTCTAGGCACTAATTCCCAAGTATCATTCTTTTCTATCTAATCTAATTCTTCATCCATAGCCTTAACCCAATGCTCATCATGTCTGGCTTCTAAAAAATTTCTAAGCTAAATTTTAGATAACAAAGAGAAATTAACTTGTTCAGATTCACTTACCATCATTCTTCTAGTGCGAATTCTTTCTTTTATATCCCTGATGATGTCACTTTCAATATGATTTTTTTGAACATATTTGGATGGAGTCTTGGTGCCCTTTTTCTCCTTTTCCTCATATTCATCTGATTCTTCAAAGCCTTCTTCTTCAATGATTTCAGGAATGTCTACTGGATCGCTGATCTTTTGTGTTCCATCTTCTTCTATCCTGACACTTGCACTTTCAACAATTTTCTTGGTTCTTTTGTTATAACATTTATAAGCTTTACTTTTGAAAGAATAACCAAGAAATATACCTTCATCTGCTCTGGATTCAAACTTACCAAGTTTTTCATCAGTTCTCTTTATGAAGCATTTGCTACCAAAAACTTTGAAATAATCCACTGTTGCTGGTTTGTCTTTCCATAGCTCATAAGGATTTTGTCGCTATTGACTCTTAATAGAGCTCTATTCTAAATATGCACTATTGTACCAACTACCTCTCTCCAATATTTATTTGCTATCTTGGATTCATTTAACATTGTCCTCACCATCTCTTGAACTGTTCTATTTTTCCATTCAACTACTCCATTTTGTTGTGGAGTTCTTGCTATTGAATACTGTCTCTTTATTCCATGATCTTCACAAAACTCAATAAATTGATCTGACATGAATTCTCCTCCTCGATCTAATCTTAGACACTTAATCTTCAGATTAGTTTCCTTCTCAACTAATGCTTTGAATGCTTTAAACTATCTAAAAGCTTCTCATTTTTTCTTTAAAAACATTATCCAAGTCATACGTGAAAAATCATCAATAAGCAACATGAAATATTTATCACCTTGAGTACTTTGAGTCCTCATGGGTCCACATAGATCAGTGTGAACAAGCTCTAGCATCTGAGTGGTAGAGTACTCTTTTGTTTTGAACCGTCTTCTAGCCTGCTTCCCATGCTGACAAGGTCCACAAAGGGTGTTAGATGGCTTTGTGATCATTGGAAGATTCCTGATAGCTTACTTTTTGCAAATTTTGACAAGATTGTCAAAATTTATGTGCCCCATTCTCCTGTGCCATAGATAGCTTTCTTCAATCTGACTCAAACAACATTTTTGACCTTTGATGTCTGATAGAATACATAAGTTATTACTTGTTCTCTGAGAATCTGCAATTAATACATCTGAATCTTTTCATCTAATTTCACAACCTTCTACATAAAACTTTAGTGTGTGCCCCTGATCACACATTTGACTTACGCTCAAAAGATTATGCTTAAGAGCTTCTACATATAAAACATTTTGAGTTTTAGTTCTACCATTATCTAAACTTAGTGTACCTTTTCTAGCAATTCTGGCAGTAGTATTGTCCCCAAATTTCACTGTGCCACCATTGATCTTTTTTAGGGTTATGAACTTGCTCTTGTCTCTTGTCATGTGCCTCAAACATTTGCTATCAATAAACCATGGCTTTTCTTCATTTCTTGCATGCAGAGCTATCTGGACCAACATAGAACCTTCAAATTGTTTCTTCTACCATGTCTGAACCTTTTTCTTGATGAATGGAGCCATGAAACTCTAGTCCTTCTTGACTGACTCAAACACACTTGTACAATACCGAGCTATGTGTCCAAAGTTGTTACACTTGTAAGAAATTATGGTCTCTTCATCAAAGCTTGATAGAGGAGCAAAAGAGTTATAGCTTCTGCTTGACTCTACATGACCTTTCTTTTCCTTATTTTTGAGATTGTTAGCTCTTTTTCTACATTCTAATTTCTTATGACCATATCCATTACAATAAAAATAGTAACCATAAAAATAGGACCTATTTTTGAATCTCTGACCTGATTGCCATTTATATCTTTGTTCCTTCCAGCCTTCTTTGTCCTCTATATTATCCATTCCTTCCCTTCTTATTTCTTTATTTGTAAGAGCTTCAACATAGCTCTTCTTCTTTTCAAAACCAATACCTATCTTATCTGATATTGCCTTTTGGCTTTCTAATATCTTATGCAACATATTAGTGCTACTCTCAAATTTTGAATCATTGACTATTTTAATATTGACTACTTTCTCAATCTCTTCTTTTAAAGAGGCAATTTCAGTAACATACCTTTCACATTCTTTTCTTGATATTTCCAACTATGCCATCAGATCTTCAATTATCTCCTTTAACTCCTTGTCATTTTTCTCAACTTGATGCTTTAATCTTCAATTTTTATTTTCAACAATTTTCAACTCTTCTAAGGCACACATGAGTTCTCCTTCCATATTCACTTCTGCTTCATCCTCTTCTTCTTCTTAATCAACTATTCTTTTGCTTGTAGAGGCACCTTTATGTATGGCCATCTTGTGCTTTCCTGATCTACCTTCAAGCTATAAAATTTTTCAAAAAGGAACCTGCTCTAATACCAATTGTTAAGCATGAGATATACTAAGAGGGGGGGGCTGAATCAGTATATATATCTTATAAAACTTTCCCTTAATTAAACATTCAAGATATGCAATAAAACTCAAATAATAAACATCACACAAGAAAGAGAGAGACACCAAATATAACGTGGAAACCCAATGTGGGAAAAACCACAGAGAACATTCTCAAGTATATTAGTGAGAACAAACCCACAATAGCACCATAACCCTTTGCCAAGTAACAACCTCAGCTACAATTCATGAGCACCACCCCACAGGAGCTTCAAACCCCTTTACCGAGCACCAACCCAGCTATCATTCATGAGCACCAACCCACATGAGCATCATCCACTTTGTGTAAACCACACACCTATCTCTCAATGTTGCTAAATCAACAAATGATAGTTCAATACAACATCTCTTTCCTCTCTCTCACCTTTACTCTTCTAAGCTAGATAATACAATATCAAATGAACCTCTCACACTCATATTACAAATTGATACTCAAGCCTTTATTTATAGCTTTTCGAATGACCTTTGGCCTTCCCCCTTTGTGACCTTTCAATTCTCATGAAAAATGGTGCCAATCTTGGATGACCCTTCATATCCAAGCATTTTAAAAGTCATGTGGTGACCCTTCATGACCAAAAACATCTTTCCCACTTTTGTCCTTATCTTTGGTGACTTTTCATATTCCTTTAAGTGTCCCTTCATGAGAAATTCTCCCATACTCTTTTGTATTCACTTGGTGACTCTTGGTATTCCTCAAAATGACTCTTCATGGGAAAATGCGTCCCATCCTTCTTTTGTCTTTATCCCGTGACTCTTCGTCTCTCCATGGGCCCTTATTTTGTCTCATATGCAACCAAAAATATATTCATTAATATTAAATAAATATTAACTCATATTATCCAAGATAAAAAATATTAAATTCAATGGGGCCTTTATCACCAATAATACTAAACCTTTGACATCAATGACAATATTTCCAGCAGGTTCACACTTTTTAACTAGTTTTACACCAGAATAATCTATTTGAACTTATATAATGATTATAAAATAATTTAATAATTTTGATAATAAATGATGGAATAAAATAAACCTTTATTTATTAATCACACTCTCATATCATTTAGGATTGGGTCATGCACAATCCAATCTATGTTATTCAATGCAAATGAAATCTCCAAGGTTTCTACCCTTTATAGTCACCAGTTTTTGACCTAGGAAAACACAATGGTTTAGTATCCAAATAGATGTATTCATTCCTTATTATTATATCTATAATTTTATTTTATTTAATTCTTTATTTTCATCTTAACGAAGGATTGGTTTTATACATGTTTCATTGTAGGTTTGTGTGGATCTTGGTTCAACATTGTGGCCTACATTCAAGACTCCACTTAATAGGTATGTTTAGGTACACACTTTTTTTTTTACTCTATTAATTTAATTTTTTTGCATTATTAAAATAAAATGGAGGTAAATTTAGACATATAAATTAATATTTAATATGAAACAATGCACTTGTGACTACCCTTTTTACACACTTAGCTCATGACTTATTTTAGGGCTTTTGACCACTTTCCTTCACTTTCAACATGGATGACCCATTATTATTAGCAAACCAATGACCCTAAAATCTACCTATTCCTTAATAAAAGTAGTTTAGGCTCAGCCATAGACTATTCTTGGTACCCATATTAGATATTTGTTCTCCTTGAACAACAATACCCTAATTGGATAGAAACACACTACTATCTTGTTCAAATACACCACTTTTGTCTTATCATTAAATAATGGGTAATTTCCAAAATTAAAATTAATTAAAGGGATGGAACATAATTTTAATAATCCCAATATAAAAGAATTCCAAAAATATCACTATAAATCCACATGTTAAACCATTTTGCACAAAAGAAGCTTCTACACTGAAAAAACACTAGAATTCTAATTTCACATTGATAGAAAATTCCCAATTTCCCCCAATTCTAATTACATACAACCCTAGTATCCATGATCTAATGTTTAAATCAACTTATAAGGTCAAAATTCATGGTTGAATCACTTAATCACACCATGATTATACCAACATGTAACATTTTTCACCAATATTTCACACACCCCACTATATCATATGATAATTACATGAAGTTTTATCCCTCTTCAGAGTATTGGTATGTAGGCTATGCTCAGCACAGGGTGTTTTTAGGTCAAGTAAAAATTAAAATTTTAATCCTTTTTTTATTATTTTATCATGTTATTATGTCATTGAGATAGGGTGTCAAGTGAAAGATGAGATACATAGTGGTTTTATCAATAGATCAAAATCTCCCACATAGTGCATAAAACACATAGGTAAAGGTGAACCTACCATATAAATTTAAGATATGTGTTACCTATTAGAAATTTATGCTCCCTAAGGATAATAACACACTACTATATTGTTCATTTACAATGCTCCTATCTAGAAGCCTTGCCAACTCATGAACCAAATTTACACTCAGTTAACACAGTCTCCCTATCAGTTTCAGCTTCAAAAACAATCTGCATCTTAGTTTTCCATATAAGTGCATGTTATTTGTAATTTCCATATTTAGTATATTTATATATTTATTAACTTAAAAATAAATTTTTATCATATATTGCATATCTATAACATTCTAATTTTGCCCAAGGGTTTGTCAAATTAGGGTTTAAGATTTTCCTAGTTTCCTAGATTCAATAAAACAAAATCCTTTGCTCATGATGTAATTTATTTCCCTTTTCCTCTTTTTTTTATTTCATCTAAATTTCAATTATTTAATGGAAAATAAGGATAGTTTCATAATATTAGGTTAGTTTATGCCTCTTACTTAGACATTGCTCATGATCATAAATTATTAACTAAATTATTGTTAGTATATATTAGGACATACACTTTTGTATAATATATGCACTTATAATAGTAATATTTGTGGATAATCACATATTTATCTATTCATATGTATAACTTTGGTATAATACCACTTTACACAATTTTTTTTCTATTTTTTAAGGCTTGCTACGCTTATGTATGATTGTTTATCTCTAAGACTTTTCCTACCCCACACTACTCTTTATTTATCCCTTAAACCATTTAAATGAATTTTAAACTTATCTAAATATATATGTTATGAGCCTAATTTAACAAATTTTTATGCTTCCATACAAATGACACACTTTTATCTTGCTTTAGACATGAACAATAGTCTCATAGTTTCTTCCCTTAGAGGAAACAATGGTCTTGTCTTATGTCTTTCATCCTTTTTAGGGTGATTTAAATTTTTTCATGATTAATATCCTTTATTTTTTTATTGATTTATTTTAGAGTTGGGTTAAGTGAAATTATGCTCTAAAACATTTTTTTTATACCAAGTCATTCCAATCCATATATCAACTATCAGATATTGATCATATGTTGATTCCTAATCCATAATTTAGGTTTGATTAAACTCTTTCCACAACCATTTCTCAACTTGTGTCAAATTATTTCATTGATGCTTCAACCTTTCTACATCACCCTTTTATACTAAATCATTGTTAGCATGAATTGCATGTAGTTGTATATTCACATCTAGGGAAGAGAATGTACAAGCCATTCCTTGAGATTACATTCATAGTGGGAAAGACCATGTGAGGTATAAATATAGCATATGGGATATGCAATTTAAATAAAAAATTGGTTGTCCAAGCCATAATTTTTTTTTGTAATGTGTTGATGGAAAACTATTGATAAGAATAAAGAGGATAAAATTTATAAAATTTTGCACATCAAATCAGAAAGTGTGAACATAGATAGGCACAACATCTACTTATAAAGTGACATAATAAAATTTATACTATGAAATTAAGATGAGTATGGAATCCATGTAGGAATATGATAATGAATCTAAAAATAAATCATCACCATTTGTTCCCTAGAAATGAACAATATAAGAATCATTCATATTTATGTAAAATTAATACTCCAATTTTCCCTAGATATGCGTTAAGAAATATATAATTTATCAAGGTTTGATTATTCCATCATATTTTGCCCCTTTTAAATTTCAATTTTCAATTCAACATTTTCATTTTTCATGTTTACTATTTTTTTTGCACATAAGGCTAGGTCTGAATTATGTTTTTGATTGATTTATCATAGACTTAGCCACATATAATTATTTTAAAAAATTTGTGAATGTAAGTTACATATAATTCACCTTTTTTGAATCACATTTATGACACTTTCAATTATTATAACACTCATATCTTCCTCCATAGGGTTTCATGTCTATTTTTATAATTTTTAGATATGCATCTTTTATTACATGTTTGGTCAAACCCTAGCTTCTATTCACCTATTTTTGCCTAAATATTATATTCACCCTCATAATTAGGTGTACAATCCTCTATTCGATGAGCACATATATCTTTTGGATATTACCTAGGTTTTGCCCTCTTATTCTAAATGTAATTTTAAGATTTGTATCTTGTTTGTGTACATTCATTAATTGTGGCTACTTAGAGTGATGTCAATACTTTCATGGTTGATGTTGGTGCTAAGAGACAACCTCTTGTTGATAAATTAAACATCATTACCTCTTCAAGCTATGATAACAATACTAAAATATATTATAATCACAAATATACTAAAGAGGTTAATCCACATTTTAGATTTATAGTTGTGATTTAGCAAAGCCCTAAAACTATAGATTATTTATTGTAAAAATTGATAATGCACAACAAAATACTAGGAATAAGGATCATTTTCCTAAGAAACTCAATTATATGGTTTTTAATATTTATACATTAATTAATGAGGCTAGTTCTCATCATGATACTAATATTATTAATCTTCCACCTCATTTTAAAACACCCCCTAAAGTTGATTATTATATTCTTACATAAACTAAGGCTTCTATGGATCCTCCTACAAATTCAAAGACTAATGTGCCTCCAAAAAAATCATATATTTATTATTTTGGTCTTGGACATAATAACAACACCAATAATGACTCACATACTAATAATAATCATTTGAATGCACCTATGCATATGCATATCAATGTTCATAATAAATTTAATGGTTCATATACTAATTGGACAATGCAATAACAACTTAAACACATGAAGATGAAAATTTTACAATGATATTACACATATAGAAAACCTAGATATGTGGTTTCATGTTATGACATATTACAAAACCCTTTATCTCAGGAAGTGCATGTTCACCCTTTCCTTCATTATTTCATGTTCCTAAGTTTACAACATTTAGTGGAAATGGGGATCCATATTAGCATATCAAATCTTTATTTTCATCATGTATTGGTTATCAACATGATTAATTATTCAAATTTATTTCCTTTGAGTCTCATTGGAGATGCAAGTTAGTTTTATTTCTTTATTTTGGGATCTTTGTATAGATTACATGAATTAATTGACCTCTTCTTAGTACATTTTTGATAAATATTAGCCAAATTATATATTTTTTTAAATTGATCAAATCAAACAAGGACCTAATAAACACATTATTGAATATGTAATCAAATTTAAGACTATGCCTAAAAAATGTCACATCAAATACTTGATAGTGATATTTAAATTATATTCTAAAATAGTTTTTTGAACTAGCTCAAGTAAAAATTTATGTTTAAAACTTGTGACTCATTTTACAATCATTTTCATGCATTATGCAACATTTAGGTTACAATAGGGATGATAATATGTTAGAATACACACTTATTGACTCCACATCCACTAATTATAAATATCATTGGAAAATAATGTTTAAATATAAGACTAATGATGCACCTAATTTCTAAGCTTAGAATGAGGCCAAGATAGTAAACACATTTTCACAACCAAATAATAGGCTTACCTTTCTTGCTCTTAAGCAAAGGTGACAATCTACAACACTACAAGACCCACCTCATCATATATTAAATAATGTTCATAAATGTAACATGATTTATTTTCCATAACCCTTTTAATTATATAAAAATTGAGAATTTCCTAGAGAGTATCATCCAAATTAATTTTGTGAATATCTTTGCACTTAACATAAAACTAATCGATGTTTCAAATTATGATATAGGATATAATATCTAATTTATAACACTAACATTATACTCAATGTGAATTATTTTATATTATTCAAATTTATTGCAATGCCTAATCAACAATTGTAATTATTTTCCAAGCCATTTCCAAACCACAATGCATCAAGGAAAAAAATGTGCATACGATGACATCTATAAATCATTCTACTATTCTAGCTGAGCATGACATTGAAATATTTATTGGAATGGTTTTGAGTTATCAAAGGTAATCCCCTTCTATTACATTTCATAAACACATGATATATAATGATGAATTAAATAATGGTCTTATATAAATGCATGGTTTCATTGATTATCTTCTTTATATCACACATGGGAATATTAATTAAATGGTTTTGTTGAAAAACTTATTTTAATGTCATTTTTATATAGTCAACACTATACTAAGAGATATTTACTTGATATGAATATGATATTATGTAATTATTACTATCATGTATGCACACACTTAAGTAGTATTAATCTTATAATTTTATGTGGTCATTGGACCCTTCTAGTTTGGTTCTATGTTGTATCATATACATGATCATATGATATATTACTTGGATTCCTTTGGATGAATCAAATGAGAGTTATACCCTTTACACTACACAATTATTTCAAGTTTGTGTATAATAATGAATTACATACCATTTTCCACATAACTTATTCAAGACTTATTCTACCTTAGAGATCACATAAATTTCCATCTAGTGCATCTTGAAATGATTAAATCATTTTCCATCGTGTGATTACTAAATTTGTTCTATCACCATCCTATATGGTACCCACTATATTTAAAACTAAGACATAACCATCTACTTAGGGATATCTTAGAGATTTGATTACTATAGTTACACCTATGATACATACGGTACCTATAAATCCATGTACGAAGATTGATTTGTGACCTAAATTTTTTTCACAATGATATTATTATTAAACAACTTACATCAGTTCCTTACACCCATTACACACATATTATTCCTAGGGATAGTGGAAATTATTGCACATCTCATAAATATTTTTTATGATAAATCAATTGGTATATCACACCCTTATAGTCAAGGACCTGATGATATAGATTAGATTATCAGTTAACCCTAATAGCTCACATCTTGAGTTTAACTAATACATGTTTATTGCACTATAACTTTCTTACTTTACATAACTTATTTATGATATATATCATGTATTCCATGTGATTTCTCCCTAGATTTTGATTACATTATTATATATTCTAGATTTGACACCTTATTAATTTACTTCTCTTGTGTCAAATTTATTCTATCTAATTATTCTATGTTGCATTAGCCTTTTCTTGCTTGATTGTTTATCCCATTATTAACACTTACATTGGATTCATAATGATGAAAACTTATATATAAAGATATTATATCCCAACATATATTGAGCTTTAAGGGAAGTTTTAGGTTTCTTGGAATCCTCATATTATTCATCTTATTCCTCTTATTTATTCCCTTTCACTTCTTTTCTAATTGTTTGAGGCTTTTTCAAATATTCTAGTGTGTGCCCTGTTATATCTTATTTTCATCATCTATCTTGTTCTATTAAATTGTGAACATTTAAAAAACATTATCAAATATATTTTTTTTTTTTTTTTTTTATCATTAGTTACATATCTACCTATTCTACATGTTTTCATATCCATGCTTTACACACTTTAATATTGAGGTATTTATTTGAGTGTTTTATGTAGATATATAGGGTACATATGATACTAGACTTCCAAATTCTATACAAATATTATTTTACCTACATCCTTTAAGGGATTATATAATTATGGAATGCCTTATTTTAGTGGAAATATATAAAATGTATTTTCATGGGGATATATTTCCTTTCTATCCATTTCATACGTTAATTATGACATATCTTGATAGTACCTATAACTTGTGTATTATATGGATATTTGCATTTGATTATGTACAAGTAATATCATGCATGTGCATGTGTATGTTTTATATTATTTAGGTATATTTTTGAGTCCTATAGACACATAATTTTGGTATTAAACACTTTGTAAACATAAATTTTGGTACACTTTGAAATACTTGGACCTTGCACATACATCTAAATCTTCTACATACTTTTCTTCTATCTGTGTATCCACATGTTGTCTTGGCCAAACCTATTTTTTAGATACACATATTAATGATCTTAAAATTATATAAAATAACCTTATATAATCCTAAAAAAACCTTATCCATGTCTCAAATCACTAATTCAACCTCCCAAGATAGTGCAGGTAATAGTTAGGTAGTTGTAGTTAGAATAGGTGTCTACCTTTGCTGGTAATGTCCAAGAACACTAAAAATATTTTTTAAATTATAAAGTATAAATTAGTTTATTATAAACATTTTTCATGGTTTGGACATAATTATAAATAATGAAGAGTCAAATATAAATGCAAATCAATCCTAAGGTTATACACACTTTGCTATCACTTTGGAACCTGACCATTACTTAATAACCATCTTGAAATATCCATTAGCATTCTCTTAAGAAATTATCACAAAAGGGATACCAATATGAAAATCACATAAAAGGAATAGGCCTAAAATCATGTTTAAACACATGAAATCCAAAGTTACATGTTTCAAAGTGTTAAACATAAAAAACTACATTGCATTTTATATTTATCATGATGACACACACACAAGTACCTAAGTGAGAGAATTATGTATATTTTGATCCCTATTCAGAGTATTAAAAGATAGTAAACACTAACCATTTAGTAGATATAAGTTGGAGCTATTAAATACAAAATGCTAACCCTTTTTTTAAGGGTCATCTTGTGTTCAAAAGCACACCTAGGGATTGGACAAAAGGAGATTAAAGTAAAGATCAATGTAGAGGGTTTAAGGTGAGCACATACATAGGAAACATCTATAGGCATAGGTGTAAAGGTTTGAGGAATTAAATATTTTCACAAAATATATGGACACTTATGGTAAATCCAACATACACATGAAGCATCTATAATGATAGGTGTAGAGGTATGAAGGATTACATACCTACACAACATATAAGGACCCTTACATTAGAGTGAAGAAAATATTGGTTATTATATGGATCAAAAGTTACTAACAGTTTCTAGGTAGGGTTAGATGATTTGAATAGTGATATAACACACATACAGCATTTTCAAAACTAGTGACAATCATTATGAGTGACAAAATACGAGGAAAATATAAATACATCTCCCTTTCTTGATTTATCATTTTCAAATAATGCAAGTCTAATATATCCATTTTCATTTCATATTTTTAATTTATATATTTTACCTAAACTAATATACACATAGTTTTGCTATATTTACATCTCTTATATCCAAATAAGTAAAACATTTTGGTGAACCTAATCATCATGTTGAAAAAGTAAAGACACATATTTATTCCTATATTAGGGTTTCATATTGATATCCTATTAGGGTTTGAATTTCATATCTAATTTATATTCCCCAATGTTTACATAAGATTAACCTCAAAATAGTTTTAGTGGAAGACACTATTGATGTTAATGGTCATAGAGGAAATAATAAGAGTAATTTGATTATCATTTTGATGAAATAGATCACTGTGAACTTAAAGAATACATTGAAATGAATCTACATATAATTAATGTAGTATTACATATAACTAAATATGAAAATAAAAATCTTACTAAGGAAAACACATTTAAGGGATGACATGTTAGAAATTTCAAAGATACTAGTACACCTTTTATAGGCTTGGATCCTAAAATAGGTGTTCACACCACTATTCCAACTACTACTATTCATGTGTCTACTCTTATGGCTACACAAGTGATTCTTGCACCCAATATGGGAGAAACATAATTTATTCCTAAAATATATATGGTTATCCATATGAAACATACTTTCATGCCTCCTAGGCTTACAACTCTTGTGACACAACCTATTGCTAATTATTCTAATATTTTGACCACTCAATTGCTTGTACAAAAAAAAATTAATCTTCAAGCCAAGGTTAATCTAATGGAACAAGGTTATCATAGATCGGGCCATCCAAAAAAATCTTGAGCATTATTACACAACCCTTTTGCCCTAGAAATTTATAGTTATCCCTTTCTTATAAGATTAATTGCACCTAAGTTTACATAATTTTATGGTAAAGGTGATATAGAATAACATATTAAATCCTTCCATGTAACATGTTTGGACTGTGCATCTAATGATAAGTTAATATCAAATAAATTTCCTAGGATCCTTAAGGAATATGCCTTATAATGGTTTTATGACCTTCCTCTAAAATTGGTACATGATTTTAATCATTTGGCTAACCAAATCTTAACACAATTCTATATCAATATTAGTGGGAAGGTATCCTATGCTTAGATTTTAAAATACAAAGTAATGAATTAATTAACCCATAAGTTACTGTGTTACACTATAAGACTATTGTTTCAAAAATTAAAAAACTATGGTTGACAAAGCATTGCAATAAATATTTAAGCAAATTCTAGTTTCAATTATCTATGAGCCTATTATGTCAAAACATTTCTAATATTTTGATGGCGTATGCCATATGGACAGAGATCACAAGGTTAAAATATTTGTCATGAATAAGTATGATATTAACCATCCCAAATCATCTAATGCCAAATTTTAAATAAAATCACCTTTAAAATCTAATTATAATAATACTACTAATGAGGCTAAGATACTGGTCAATGCAGTTTCAAAACCTACTATTAGGTTTGTCCTTTTGATCATAAATGGAATAAATTTATGTATGTATCATAACCTCCTCATAAGGTGTTACAAAATTTTCTTAAGCACAACCTCATATCTATCCCTCTACCAATGAAGGTTGATTTGACAAAGGCACAATGTAAGGGATTTAATGTTAATGCATATTTTTATTGGAATAGATATGAATGATTATAAATTAATATATTATTTGATTTGAGACATAAGATATAATATTTAAATGAAAAAACACTAGAACACTGATGTCAATACATCTACTAATGATTCAGTTGCAAAACCTAATAATAAGCTTAAGATATTTCTAGATCTATTTCTAAAGTATTTGACACAATAAACTAAGACTAATCATGAGGTACATATGAATTAAAATGTGCATCCTCATTTTACTTATTTTTCTCTTAGAACCAAGGAGGCTCATCCTATATAAAGTCTTAATGGTACACTTGTAAGTACAAAAGTAAAATGACCTACAACTATATTAGATGAAAATGAAATTATTGATGAATTATACTAATCCACCATTGTTCATATGTGCTTCATTGACTCACATCCTATACATAGTGTTATGCTAGACAATATGTCAAGTGAAAACATATGCACTATGTACATGCTTAATAGTCTTTTATACACACATAGATACTTGAATGGTATGTCAAACATAGTAAAAAGTGTTTTGGGAAAACAAAAAAAACATCTTAGAGGCATCATGCTACCACTTATGGTATGGCCTACAACTTTTTCTATTTAGTTCTTAGTTTTTCCTAACACGAGGGATTTGACATGCTACTAAGATGTCCATTGATATCTAAGATATGTGAAATTCCATATTTGGTACTTTTATGCTTAAATTATATCCATACAAACCAAGTGGTTACATTTTTAGGTATTCCATATGAATATTTCACATATATTGATACATTTCATCATCCACCTCCATAAAAACATATCATACAACCTACACATGTTCAACCAACAAAGGAAAATTAGAGCAAAGACTTGATTTATTTTAATTGATGACTAATTCTCCCAAATCCATTACATAAACAATCTATTCAAGTTCAAAATATATTACCTAGTCCATCATTTCCTATGATAGTCTGAAAAAACCTTATGAGCATGTTCTATAAATACTAGTAAGGGATTCTATTGACAAATAATTAAGTTCATAGGCTACTATGGATACTAGAGATATGCAACACATACATCATCATGTTGACTATCGTGATGAAGTTTTATATTTTATACTATTTATATAATTTAGACAATGACATATATGTTACTCCTCAACCATGACATGTGGAATTCATACTGATTAATCTGAGCCTTCATTTGAGTATCTTATCAATGGGTTCATAGGTTAATTAGGACATGCTTCAAATAAAAAAATTAAAATATAAAAATATCAAATATTTTTCATATATATGGTGAATTAATATTAGTTGTTACATAGTTGATTAATGTTTTTCATCATATACATGATGAAACACACATTTTTTTCATAGTATTCATGAGTGGGATGAAGGACATATAGGTTACATAAGATACATGGATATAGATACATGTGACATTATTTACACCCAGGGTAAATATTTATACATTGGAAACATGCCTATATTGGAGGCATCTTCCTACACTTATTAATATCTTTATATACTAGTTCATTGATCATAGTAGACTATAATTTACATATTAATTTATATTAATCACTTAATAGAGTGATTTTTACTATGGATATTATGATTTTAATTCCAAATAATGACATTGATTTATTATTGTTACTATCATTTCTTACTCCACCCATGCTTGATATTAATGATTGTGACATTGTGTGATCATTAATGTGTGTTATACTAAGTGTTTTATGGGTGTATTGACTATGCATTTTCATGTTGTATGTTAGTTGTGTCAAATTATCCTATATTATAGTAAATTTCCATGTAATTTTTGTGCCAAGTTAGAGTCATGTCATATCATGTATGTTTGTGTGATTATTATTCATGATATTGTGTGTGTACATGTGTGTAGTTACATATATTATTATTACTATGAACTTGGTGCCATTTTATCTATCATCTATATTTATATTATTATGATTCAATTATTTATATCATTAATATAATTTGGTTATTATCATTACATGAGTAATTGATATATATATATATATATATATATATATATACACACACACACACACAAACACTATATATATTAACACTTGTACGCCCATTGGCTTAAATTGCATATTTCTTATATACTCAAATGATCAAAGTTTTATATGATGACATATATTATAATGTTTGTATACATAATGTACATGATTATATTTTTATATATACTACATGGTATGCATATATATTTATTTTTAGATGATCAAATCATAGGCTTCATCCTTAATATCAAAAGGGGGGCACATAATGATATTGTTTAATAGATTCAGACCATGATAGATAGACAATTCACATTATGTGTTATAATATGAGATTAAAACTACTTATATTTAATATATTGAGACACATTTATGGAATTTTATATATTATGAGGACTACTTGATGAAAATTTCATATTATATATCACTTTGAAGGACATGTGGATCATATTGGGACATGGACTTTGTTTATATGACAAAATTTCTACTTTATAACTTATGGATTGATAGGGAAAAATGGTAATATTTAATCACTGTGGGTATATATTATGTCTATAGTAATTGATACTTTTACATATTGACATATTTATGGGTTCTAATTTTAGATATGATCCTATTTTGGAGTTACAAATTGACATAGAAATACAATTTTAGGGTTCCAAAAAAGATTTGTTATGATATTAAAAGTAGTGAAATTGAGGTTTCTATGGTTATAAACTTATATAATTACTTATCTCATGTTGGTTGAGCCACTTATAGTCCTAAAATCATTATTTCAATGGTTTCATCTCTTTGAGGCATGATCACCCCATGGTTTTTTGCAAACAACTTCAACAAGTGGCATATTGGTTCACATACCCTATAGTGTATTAATTCCTTAGGATTAAATTTTAAAGTGATTCAATGATATAAATTATTTTGTATTTCTTATTGTGATAATATATTTATCTACACATGTTTCCTTGTAGTTTTTTCATGGATCAAATGACATGTTTTGGGCATACCTATCAACATAAGGTGTGTTTATCACACTACCAAATTTATTCTTAGATCATTTTAATTTAATATTTTAAATAGTAGATTAATAGGGGGAATCTATAGACACATAAATTTGGTATTTGAAACCTTGGAACTATTAACTTTGGCACACTTTGACATACTTGGGCATTGCACATACATTTCAATGTTATGCACATGTTTCCTTTATCCTTCTGCCAACCTATTGTATTATTAAACCCTATTCACATAATGCACATGTTTAGGATCAGCCCTGCCTATATAAAATCCTTACATAATCATAAATATAACTTATCCATATATGATATAACTCATTTATTATTTTAGGAGAACATTTATATTGTTTGGATAGTTGTGGTTACTGCAAGTGTCTATCTCTTTCGGTAGTGTCCAAGAATAATCTATAGCCATTTTTAAACCTAGGAAGTTTTAATTAAGTCAACCTAGACACTTTTCATGGGTCATTAATATAAAAATATAATGAATAGATAGCTATATATATAAATCAATACTAAGGTTATACTTAATTGGTTATCACTTGGGAACTTGACCATTACTTGAAAATCATCTTGAAAAATACATTAGCAAACTTTTGAGACATTATCAAAAAGTCATACACATATCAAAACCCCATAAAGGAATAGTAATGAGCTAAGTATAGACACATGAAATTCAATTTCACATAGTGTCAAGTGTCATACATAAAATATTGTATTACATTCTAAATTGATCAAGATGGTGCATACACACACCTATGTGGGATAACTACATGCATTTTGATATCTCTTGAGAGTATTTACATTTAGGAAAAACTCAAAAATTCAACATGGAGTGGTTATAACTATCTAACACAAAATACTAACCCATTTTAAAAGGTTTATATTGTGTTCATAAACATAACTAGGGTTTATACAAAAGGAGAAGGAAAATGAAGATCAATGTACAAGATATAAGGTGAGCGAATGCATAGGAAGCATATATATATATATATATATATATATATATGTATGTATATATATATATGTATATATGTATATATATATATACATATATGTATATATATATGTATATATATACATATATATATATATATATACATATATATACATATATATATATATATATATATATATATATATATACATATATATACATATATATATATATATACATATATGTATATATATATACATATATGTATATATGTACATATATGTATATATATATACATATATGTATATATGTACATATATGTATATATATATATATATATGTATATATATATACATATATGTATATATATATATGTATATACATATATGTATATATATATATACATATATATATATGTATATATATATATATGTATATATATATATATATATATATATATATATATATATATACAAGAATTTTTTTTGAGGATTTATAATACTAAAATAACATATAGGTATAGTTATAGTATATCCATGATAATATCAATTATTGTAGGTATTAGATGTTATTCTAAATATTTAGGCAAAGTTGGAGCAACATTTTTTAATTTGAGCAGTGACAGCATGTACAAAGCATTTTCATATTCATTGATTACTACTATGAATAAAATAATATTGGGAAAATATAAATACATATATCTCCTCTTAATTTGTATATATAAAATAATCTAAGTGTAATAACTATCTATCCATTTTCAATTCATATTTGTATGTTATTACTATATTTTTCATTGTCTGATGTGCTGATAATTACACTCTATTTACATCTCTTTGATCCAAAATAAGTAAAATAGGTCCATAGAGGATCTTATTATTGTTTTAGCATGTCATTTTAGTCCCATCCTTATGTTTTATCTCACTAACTTATGTGTGGCCATTTAATTATGTGGTACTAACTTGAGTATGATTGATTAAAATATATTATGCTTGTTTCCATGATAGTTAAAATGTATAATATTATACTATGTTTGGTCACATTATCTATGTCGTAGACATATATTTTTGTATTCTTGCTTATTTCCCATGTTTCCATGGTATTTACCATGTACCTATGGGGGCACACTACTTGTGTGTGTTTCTAATTACTATATATATCCATATTAGGGGAAAAGTTTATACATTGGGGCATGTTGGGTTTCTCTATCTTGATATGCCATAAGGTAAATTGTTCCCTCTTACATTGATATTTTAAATATTTTATAAATCCTATGTGACATGACACTTAGGACATGATTAGTTGCCTATCTATCTTACTATGGAGTTTTACATGTGATATTCTATGATATTTATAAGTGTTTATAAAAAAATTCAATGGTATAAACTACGTATAATATTATTACACATGGTGATTATAAATATATTTTTTCAATTTGAGTGATTGAAATAATAATTGATTCAATCCCTCACCTTAAAAAAGGGTTATACAATATGTAATGTTTTAGATGCCATTGAGATAAAGGCTACTAATCTAAAATTTAGATGCTATATTTGGAGTATAATTTATCTACTTCATAGATAAGTAAGTAGGTTAGGTTTATAAAACTCATAGAGAAGTGGTGGATATGTTTAGTACTTATGATAAAATGTTTTAAGAAGAATGAATGAAATATTATGCATTATTTTTCAATTTATGGCAAAAATTGGTTCACTATAAAGTAAATGTATTTGTTTCTTTGTTATTTTCAATTTCATTTTAAAATTTAAAATTTAATTTTTTTCATTGTTATCAAATTGAATACTTTCTAAAATCAATGACTATTTTCTAAAATCAAACCCATCCATAAGGTCAACCCATTAACCTAGTGTGTCAGTTGCATGATTAATTATTTAAATTGATTGTAGATTACTAAATTAAGTTCTAGTTCAAAATGAACATGGTGCTCATTTTAAATACATCTATAAACTATTTCACACTAATAAAATCAAGAATATGATTCCCAATTTCCATACCTATCAGTAGGAGTAGTCATAAGACAATTCCTAAGCACTCAAAAGCTAAGTAAAAGAAAGCATAGTCAAGTACAAAATCCAATAATTAGTTTCATATAGATAGTGAAGGATCAAAATTTCACATTCAAATTAGGTGGGATAAATATGTGTGGATTGATTTCCCTTATTTAAATATTAAATACATAGGTAGCAACTAATCATCAGGTATGGGTGATTGGGGTTAGCTCAGTCCATTAGAATTCCCCCATTTTTTCATGTTTTTGACCTCTACAATCTCTTCTGGGGTTTTGAGGAAATGGAGGCTGATTTATGGATATAAACATATCATAAATGTTTAGGATTACAAAGATAGATAAAATAAAGATAGTTGTAGGTGAATACATAATCATTATGCCAAACATTAATGTAAGTCAATATCAATTGATGATAGTGACCTGAGAACTAAAGACATGATTATCTATGATTTCCACTTTTAGAATATAATAATAGTTAAATAATCAAATATAAAAGATAACCATTTTGATATATTTAATACTTTCCATATTTATCATATGCCCTTAGCAAATCAGAAGATTTAATCTCAATGTTTTACAATCATATGTATGTTTGAATGTTATATCTATTATTCTAGATTTTATTGAAAAGTTATATATTAATTATATTAATCTCACCCATTAATAAAAATTATGGTAAAACATATTGGTGAATGTGTATACATATAAAATAGTGTAAAACCATAGGCGTTGCCTTAATGTTTTATATTTCAGCTTCAGGGTTCTTGATTTTTCCCTAATAATACACACTAATGATGCCCATATTGAATGAAGATTATTGGTTATTACAAATAATGAAATTAATTTTTTCATATTTTTTTAATGGATTGTATATATTATTTGGATTAATTACGTAGACAAATAGGTAATAAATATCAAATAAAAAATCACTAATAAGGCTAAAATTACCAATGAAAAATCCTGAGCCTTCCTCCAATCCTATTATTATAACATCCAATCCAAGATGCCTATTGTTACCATTTGATGCCAAAGGGAATGAATGAATCCATTTTTTATTATACCATGGATTTTGTAGTATACACTATGCACCCTATAAAGTTATCATCATGAATATTGAGACTGATGATAAAACTACTACAGACTAACAAAATGGCTTTTAAGATGAAAAATTCATCGAATATCCTAATATTAGTCCACATAATATTTATGATATGTATATAATATAATAAATGAGTATAAAAATTTATCTAAAGACACTATATAAGGTATACATACCAATACTATTGGTACCATTCTCATGCCTACACTTTTAGTGAGCTATGTGACATTCACCCAAAATCTAGGGGCAATATAAGGCCTTAAAATATTTTGATGCCTATTCCTATGCAATTAAACTTCCCCACATACATGATGGATACACACATTTAATTATCAACATCACCTAATGTATATTCCATTGAGTAAGTTGTTACAACTCTACATACCAAGGTGTTTCAATTAGAGCAAGGTGCATCGAAAGATAACCATTCCATGGATTCACATGCCTTTCTCCATAACCCATTACAACTCGAGATAAAAACCTAAAATTTAATTATAAGATTAATAACTCTAAAAATACAATATTCGAAGGTGAATTTGATCCTGAGAAACATCTTTGAGTATTCCATGCAACTTTCTTGGACTATGCATATAACAATAAGCTATTTACCAAGTTATTTACAAGTAGTCATAAATATTATACATTGAGATGGTTTTATGAACTCCATCCTAAATATTTAAGAGTATTAAACCCATTGTATGACCAATTATTAACACACTTTTCCATCAACATCAATAAAAATTTATCTCATGCAAAAATTTCCAACCTAAACTAGGGAAATAATTAACCAATCATTGACTATGTTCTTCATACAAGATCATGCTAGCCAAGATGAAAAATGTTATAGATGATAATTAAATACAAGATATATTCAAATTTTTTTTTGATAGTATCACTCCATGAATCAATTATATTCAATATATTCAAAACATTCGATGAGGTATTCCATATGGTGAGGGATAGAAAAATCAAGCTACTTGATTTGAATAAACTGAAGTATACATCAACTCTTATGACTATTGTTGAGTTGTGGAGCTAAAAGCTTCACTATTGAGCTCTTGTGGAGGCTGCTAGGCTTTTACCAATAAATAGCATCGGTAGTGTCACCAACATCAGTCAAGTGTGGACCAAAAGCTACCGACATTGGTCAGGGATCGGCCGACATCAGTCATATGCAGACTGATAACAACCGACGTCAGTCACCTGTGTGTGTGCATGCATTTCCAAAATTAGACTTGTCTAATTTTAGGAGGTCTAAGTGTTTACATGTAAAAACTAATTTAAGTCTTGGGTCTATGTTTCTAATTATTGTAATTGGGATGTCTAATTATTGTATGCCTTGGATCTTATTTAAGAGACCCATGGGGCATGTTGTAATCATCCAAGAAAGTTGTAAGTAAGATAAATTAGATCTGCAAGGTGTGTAAGATCAAGAATATCTACTGTAGTAATTGGTTGAGAGAGAAAAATCTTGAGAGAAATAATGTACACTTAAGAGGTGTGGTGGAAGAGTGTGAATTTTTCATTGTATTCTAGAAGAATTTAATACAAGTTTTCATTGTTTCTTGTATCTCATGTTCTTTGCTAATTTTGATTTCTACTTACTTGTTACTTCTAGTTAAATTTCATGTTTAGTTGCCTATACAAAAGTAATTAATTATACTCAGTAGTTCCTAACAAGTGGTATCAAAGCTAGGTTGCTAGTTCACCAAGTGATACCAACTAACAAGTGGTATCAGAGCTTGGGTTCACTAACAGGTTATATCAAATCGGGTCAGTGTGTGTTGATTACAGGTCACTCACAGGGGTTTATGTTTGAGTGGGAGAAAAGCAATGGTAGAATAAATTAAGCTAAGAATGGAGAAATTCAATGGCAAGAATTATCAATTATGGAGGATGCAGATAGAGGATTATCTATATCAGAAAGATCTATTTTTACCATTGGGTGGGGTTGACAGCAAGCCCATAGATATGCAAGATGAAGAATGGAATGTTCTTGATAGAAAGGCTCTTGGATCTATAAGGTTGAGCTTGGCATCTTCTATGATTTCCAATTTATCATAGGCAAAGACAATGGTAGATATAATGGATACTCTGGCAAACTTATATGAAAAACCCTCAGCTTCGAATAAGGTATATCTTATGAAGCAATTATTTAGTTTGAAAATGCTAGAAGGTGGATCTATATATAGTCATCTTAATGATTTCCATGAAATTGTAAATCAATTGAATTCAGTTAAAATAGCTTTTGATGATGAAGTTAAGGCCCTCTTGATCTTATGTTCTTTACCTGAAAGCTAGCACAACTTGGTAATGGCGGTAAGTAATACTGCATTTGCTTCAAATATCTTGAAAGTTGAAGATGTTATTAGTGTAATCTTGAATAAAGAAATTCACAAGAAAAGCATAGGTGAAACATCAAGTAATGCTTTAAGTATTGAAAGTAGGGGAAGGCAAAGAGAGAAGAGCAAGCATGGGAAATCAAGGTCAAAGACAAGTAGGAGATCCAGATCCAGAACTAGCAGAATAACCTGTTGGAATTGTGGAAAGAAAGGACATGCAAAGAAATATTGTTGGTTGAAGGATAACAAAGAAAATTAGCAGGAAGGTAATAAAGAAGCAAATGTTGCAGGTATTTTTACACAGGATGCTCTTATATTTTCTTTGGATAGTCAAGTAGAGTCATAGGTTTTAGATTCTGGTGCTTCTTTCCATGTAACCCCAAATAGAGAATTTTTCAATGATTATGTCCATGGAGACTTTGGAAAAGTTTATTTAGGGGATGGTGAGCCTTGTCAAATTTTTGGTAAAGGAAAAGTGCAGCTGAAATTGTAGAATGGCAACACATGGGTGTTGAAAGATGTCATGCATGTACCCATCTTGAAGAGAAATTTGATTTCTACTAGGAAGTTGGGTGATGAGGGTTGCACAACAACTCTCACAGCAAAATCTTGGAAAGTTTCCAAGGGTGCACTTGTATTAGGAAGAGGTAAAAGAGTAGGTACTCTTTATCTATGTAATTGTATTACTGATTGTTCTCCTTCTGTTATATCTACTTCAGATGTAGATGCAAAGATGTGACACTATAGGCTTGGTCACATGAGTGAGAAGGGAATGAATGTTCTTAAGTCAAAAGGTAATCTTTCAGATTTGAAAAGCATAGATCTAGATTTTTGTGAGCATTGTGTTTTTGGAAAATAGAATAAAGTTAAGTTTCTCAAGACTAGGTCAACAAAGAAGAAGTACAGGTTAGAGCTTGTTCACACAGACGTGTGGGGACCAACTCAAGTAACTTCTATTGGAGGATCACAGTACTATGTTTCTTTCATTGATGATGCTATAAGAAAGGTATGGGTTTATTGCATAAAGAGTAAATCTAATGTTTTTGACACATTTAAGACATGGAAAGCCTTGGTTTTTAATGAAAAGGTGATGTACAGGGATCAGCTCAAGAGGCTAAATAATTATGAGCAAGGCAATGTTGATTTAGATGAGGTGACGATCCAAAATGAGCTCACAGGTAAAAATCATGAGTCAGAAGAAAACATAGAGACTGATGTCAGTCAAAGAACTGACATCAGTGGTCTAACAGAGATTAATGTCGATCAGGGAACCAACATTGATAGTCAGGTAGAATCGATGTTGATTGGGTACAAATAAAAAGATGACCGAGATCAGTTACTGACAGAGAATTTGGGTAGACATCAAGCTGTGGATGAGTCTCAAATGCCCATAAAGAGGACTATAAGGGTAAGTAAACCTCCAATTCGTTATTCCCCTTCTTTATACTATGTGTTGCTAATTGATGATGGAGAACTAGAAAGTTTTAATGAGGCACTGCAAATAGAATCCAGGAAACAGTGGGAGCATGGCATGAATGAGGAAATTGATTCCTTAGTGGAGAACTAAACATGGGATTTGGTTGAGTTTCTAGCCAGAAAGAAAGCACTGAAAAACAAATGGGTATACAGGTTAAAGGAAGGAGAGAATGGACAGATGAGACATAAGGCCAGGTTGGTAGTAAAGGGATTTGCATAGAAACTAGGTATTGACTTTGGTGAAATTTTGTCTCCTATAGTAAAGATGACTTCTATTCAGACTGTATTGTCTTTAGTTGCTATTGAGGATTTACATCTTGAGTAGCTTGATGTTAAGACAACATTTCTTCATGGAGATTTGGATGAAGAGATATATATGGAATATCTAGAAGGTTTGAGGTCACAGGTAAGGATAAACTTGTGTGCAGGTTGAAGAAAAGCTTATATGGTCTTAAGCAGGCTCCAAGACAATGGTTTTTGAGGTTTGATAGGTTTATGACTGAGCATGGTTTTAGTAGATGTCAATCTGACCATTGTGTTTATTTTACCATATTAGATAATGGTCATTATATTATCCTGTTGTTGTATGTGGATGATATGCTTGTTGTAGGTTCACACATGTAGAAAATTACTAAGCTAAAGGTAAAATTAGCTCACACATTTGCCATGAAGGATTTAGGAGTAGCAAAGAAAATCCTTGGCATGAGTATTAAGAGAGATAGGAAAAATCATAGGCTGATTTTGTCTCAAGAAGATTATGTGAATAAGGTGCTGGAGAGGTTCTATATGCAGGATGCAAAATCGGTAAGCACACCTATGGCTAGACACTTCAAGTTGAGCAAAGAATAGTGTCCTAAATCACATGATGAGGTTGAGTACATGAGCAAAGTTCCATATGCTTCAACAGTTGGGAGCTTAATGTATGTTATGGTATGTACCAGACCTGATATTACCCAAGCAGTGGGAGTTGTCAGCAAGTTTATGGCCAATCCAGGAAAGGAACACTGGAAAGCAGTTCAGTGGATTCTTAGGTATGTAAGAGGGACCAATAGTAGGTATTTATCCTATGCAGGTTCAAGCACTTCTCTACATGGGTATGTAGATTCGGATATGGTAGGTGACTTAGATGGTAGGAGAAGCACCACAAGATATGTGTTCACTATTGGTGGAATGACAGTTAGCTGGATTTCAAAGTTGCAGTAGGTTGTTGCCTTGTCTACTACAGAGGTAGAATACATTGCAGTCACAGAGGCTAGCAAAGAAATGATATGGATGACACGGTTCATGGAAGAGTTGGGAAAGGAGTAAGAGAGTTGTAGATTGTATAGTGATAGTCAAAGTGCAATTCATTTAGCAAAGAATTTAGCCTTTCATTCAAGAACCAAACATACACATCTTAGGTACCACTTCATTCGACAGGTATTGGAGGATGGATAGTTGAAGTTGAAAAAGATCCATATAGATAAGAACCCTATAAATATGTTAACAAAGCCAGTAACAAAGGAGAAGTTGAATCTTCATTCAAATTTTGTTGTTCTTCAAGATTGATCTTGAAGATGGAGATGCAAACTAGAGAAACAAGATAGAGGATGTTGTTGTATAGGTACAGGTGCAACTGTTTATCTCCAAGTGGGAGATTGTTGAGTTATGGAGCTAAAAGCTTCACTGTTGAGCTCTTGTGGAGGTTTCTGGGCTTTTACTAGTAACTAGCATCGACAGTGTCACTGACATCAGTCAGGCATGGACCAGAAGCTGCTGACATCGGTCATATGTAGACCGACAGCAACCGATGTCGATCACTTGTGTGTGTGCAGTGTTTGCATGCATTTTTAGAATTAGACTTGTCTAATTTTAGGAGGTTTGAGTGTTTACATGCGAAGACTAATTTAAGTCTTGGGTCTGTGTTTCTAATTATTGTAATTGGGAAGTCTAATTATTGTATGCCTTGGATCCTATTTAAGAGATCCATGGGGCATGTTGTAATCATCTAATAAAGTTGTAAGTAAGATCAATTAGATCTACAAGGTGTGTAAGATCAAGAAGATTTTTTGTAGTAATTGGTTGAGAGAGAGAGAGAACTCTTGAGAAAAATATTGTACACCTAAGAGGTGTGGTGGAAGAGTGTGATTTCTTCATTGTATTATGGAAGAGTTTAATACAAGTTTTCATTATTTCTTGTATCTCATGTTCTTTGCTGATTCTGATTTCTAGTTACTTGTTACTTCTGATTAAATTTTGTGTTAAGTTGCTTATACAAAAGTAATCAATCGTACTCAGTAGTTCCTAACAATTACCTCAACAATGAAGTTTAAAAGCAAAGAAAAATATAGGGTAAATGTTGGAAATATTGTCATTGATGTCAAAGGTTTAGCATTATTGGTGATAAAGGCCCCATTGCATTTAATGTTGTTTGTAATAAATATATCTTGGCTAATATGAGTTAATATTTATTTAATATTAACGAATATATTTTTGGTTGCATATGAAACAAAAGAAGGGCCCATGGAGAAGTCAAAGAGCCATGGGACAAAGACAAAAGAAGGATGGGATGAATTTTCCCATGAAGATTCATCTTGGGGAATTCCAAGAGTCACCAAGTGAAGATAAAAGAGGAAGGGCACAATTTCTCATGAAGGGACACTTTAAGGAATAGGAAAAGTCACCAAGACGAGGAAAAAAAAGGGAAGGACATTTTTGATCATGAAGGGTCACCACATGACTTTTTAAAGGCTTGAATATGAAGGGTCATACAAGTTTGGTGCCATTTTCCATGAGGATTGAAGGGTCACAAAGGGGGAAGGCCAAAGGTCATTTGGAAAGCTATAAATAAAGGCTTGAGAAGCCATTTATAAATAAGAGAGATAGAGGTTGATTTGATATTGTAATATCTATCTTAGAAGAGCAATTGTGAGAGATGAATATGATTTGTATTTGTTATATCTATCTTATAAGAGCAAAGGTGAGAGAGAGGAAAGAGATGTTGTATTGAACTATCATTTATTGAGATAACAACTTTGAGAGATAGGTGTGTGGTATACACAAAGGGGTTGGTGCTCCTGTGGGTTGGTGCTCACAAATAGTAGCTGGGTTGGTGCTTGACAAAGGGGTTTGGTGCTCCTGTGGGTTGGTGCTCATGAATAGTAGCTAGGTTGGTGCTCACAAAGGGGTTTGGTGTTCTTTCAAGTTTGTGCTTGTGAATATTATTTGGGTTGGTGCTCATTCATATACTTGAGATTGTTCTCTATGGTTTTTCCCGCATTGGGTTTCCACGTTATATCTACTGTCTCTCTCTATCTTTTGTGATGTTTATTGTTTGAGTTTTATTGCATATCTTGAATGTTTGATTAAGTGAAATTTGGTTAAGGAAAATATTTATAAGATATATGATATACTGATTCACCCCCTTCTTAGTATATCCCATGCTTAACAATAAAACTAAGTGATAATAAGAATGAGGTGAATACTATAGTAAAATTAATGTCATAATCTATAAACCAATTAAAATTGAGAGCTTCACCCAGAAGGTAGTTTTCACAATTACCATCACCTCCTCATGTTATTATTGAAGAAGTTAGAAGTAGTCCTAAAAAGAACACAGAAGATTGGAGTGACAAAAGGCAGAATGATGAACCTATAGATTGGCCAATTGTAAAGCTGATGCTACCCTTCAATTCAATTTATGGACGTATAAGGAGATAATGGAAATCAATAGGAAAATGGAAATAATGGAGGGTAAACAGGAGGCAGTTTGGAACAAAATCGATAACATGGAAAAGCAGATGAGGGATATTCACATAAAACTCAGAGTATGAGAATAACCTAAGGGAACTCATAAAGGAAAGCAGAATAAAGATGGAGGAGGTAACCTCTAGCATTTGTGCTACTGCTGTAAACATTGGAAAAAGAGAAAATGAGGAAATCAAAACTTTGGAGGGGCCTAGCAAGAGAACTAGACAAAGCTCAAGAAAGAAAGCAATGCAAGAGGGATCTACGCAGGCGACTGCTGCCATCTAGGACACTGTTGTGAAAGGTAAGGAAGCAGTGAAGATGATATTGGAACTAGAAGAATAGTTCCTGGTTCTTTTAGTTGGTTCTGCTAGTTGGTTGTGTTTTCTGGTCTTGGTACCTAGTTTTTTGAACTTTTATTGTGGAGTTTCCAGGTCTCTATAAAACCTAGGGGCTATCTTTGATTGTTCGTTTATTAGCTTCAAGTCTTTGTATCTTGGTTTTGTTACTCCGGTGAAGTAGGCTTTAGGCTTACCTATGGACGTTTCTGTTTTATCTTTCTCCTTTTTTTTAGGGTTTCGGGGTCCCTTCAAAACCTATTTTTACCTTAATCTAAAACATTATCATACTCATTCCTACATTATATTGATTTAAGAAGACCTTAAAAAAGGGATATGATGGAAATTAATATTATGAATATCATTAGATTTCTTGGCATTTAATAAACATATGTTTCAATATAATACATAAGATACAATACCTCATAGATGACAAAATTATAATTTTGGGCACTCATATGGAAGAATATTTATTATAGCATGAGTATTTTATAGTAGAGTCACCATTTTTTATTTCTTGCACAACATGACTTAATTTCATATAAATTACAATACCACTATTTTGACTTTTGGTTATCTTCTTTTTGGCACTTTCAGTCTAGTTGGTTGATGCTCTCTTAAGTTTCCATTCTAGCACGTCTCTATTTTCATTCCAAACTGGGTCTTAAAATTTATCTATTACAAAGACTAAGTCCATAATATTAATACAAAATAGATGTTGAAATAAATAATTTTGAATTACTTTATTTTCCTTTGAATATCTTGGTAAAATATTTGGTTAGGTTTGTTATAGGCATATTTTTACACTTATTTATAATTGAGGTTCCAAACCTTTATTAGGCTAGTATATTTATGTTAGTATTTCATAGTTGTAATTAGGTGTCTTATTTTGACTAAGTATTAGCATAATTGGGGGGGGCACATCGTAGTGATAATTAAGGTTTGGAATCTAATTAGGTTTATGGTGTTAGCTTGGTCTTGGTCATAGTGTTAAGTGGAATAAAAAATTTGATTAAGTATTCAGTTAAGTAGGTGAATGGTTTTAGTGTTGGTTAGGGTTTAAACCCATACTAGGCCTATTGGGTGCTAAAAACCCCCACCCTTTTAGTGATCATGTATTTTTTCCCAACTAGGTCAGGGAGGCTTCAAACCTATTATTTGGTCCAAAATCATGCCCCAAAAAAATATTATGAGATTAAGTACTCAAAGAGGAATTTGGGATAATAAGGGACTTCTATCCTCCCATTTTAAGATTGCTTCAAGGGCAAACTAGGGCATAGGTTACAAGTATTGGGCTTCATGATATAAACTTCTTGAAATGAATCTCTAAAAGATGTAGTGTTATCACTAGAGGTCCAATAATTAATTTGAAAAAGAGGTTATAATTCACACCTAGTTCATCCAATTTCAATCTTAAGAACTAATGGGAAGATTCCAAAATAAAAGCAAATTTGAAATAAACTGAGTTTGAAATAATGCCTTCCTTCTAGAACCAGTTGTTGTCTACATTAAGCAATTAATAACTATGAGATAAAATTATAGGAGAGGAAAAAAAGTCCAAAATTTTCTAAAATAAACATAAAAGAGGGAGAAAGGTAAGGAAGAAAAGGGATTCCTGGTTCATAGAAGATGCCAAATCTTTAAGGAGTGTGTGCCAAGCCATAGTTATACCATCATGTACTAAGTTTGACAAGGAGATTAAAATTGTCATTTTAAAAGGAAGGAGTTTGAGGAAACAATGAGAATGATTAATCTATAAAATCTCCACCAAATATAAACACATAAGAGGGGCATGTAGTAAATTTCACATAAGACTTTTTAAGTTATTTTGAAGCATCAAACACACAGACCAACATGTGTTTCTAAAATAACAAAGAAATTTCATAAACAATTATAATTTAAAGACACATTATAATTAATACATTCATAATATACATTAGGGCACACTCTAAATTCTTTATAAGTCACATACATTCATCAAACATAGGAATTACTAGACAACATCCAAACTAACATAAACACTATTAAGAAAAGCATGAAAACTTGCATTAATTTCAGCATAGTTTTGGGTACATACAAAATGCTTACCCTTTCAACATACAAAATGGAAACTTATATAGGAGAGATGGAATCCATCTCCAAGTAGCATAGGTTACCATTCCGGGCCATCATGTCCTAAAATGGTTATAAATATTTTTTACCAGAAAAGATATCATATCCCAAAATAGGTGGATAAAAATCCTTGAGGCCCACCAAAATATAATCAAGAGGATTTTAGAGGGGGAACACTCCCCAATTCTTGGGACACACCTACTTAAATACCAACATGACTAACACTAAGTCAAATTATCATTCCAACTTAGCACTATTCATGGGAGGTTCTCAAAATTCCACCTCAACTTGGGCCAATAACCATTGATTTACTTGGAGTGGGGCCTTAAGGGAGACCTTTACCTCATACACCTAGATAATACTTGTCATGGACTAGGTTGATAGCTCTAAAATTACCTTGTCCCTAACCTTATTAGCCTTTACCACCTTTCTTCTCATGACTTGGTCTATTTTAGCTAGGTGGAATTAAAATTATCATAAATCCATCAAGGTGGCATCTAGATGGAATAACACAATGATGTTGACCTCTTTGAAATAGGTTATCATCTACTCCTTGCCCTTCTCTAGAGGATCTATGACTATTTGTGATAATTCCAACCACTACTCAATTTAGGTTATCATGTTCCCAGCATAAGTATAGTATAGGTTCAAGTCTACCAAAGACATGAGCTTGAGATTTGAGAATATTCCCTTATGAAGAGCCAAAAAAGAGGATTTTACATTTTCTATCAATAAAAATAACCCTTTCAAAATAAACATGTGTGCATTGGAGGTGATCTTTTCTCAAGGTGAGAGATATGATTAGTTACTTAAGAGTATGAAGAGATGTAAAAGGGTATCCTTAACTTTTTATAATTAATTATACTCTGAAAATGGTCATAACCTATGTCTTTAATACTTTAATTTTCTCATGCATATCCTCAACTAGATTCTCTGTGAGTTCATTGGTAGCTGAGAGCATTAACATCAAGTCCTCAACCAATCTCTCTTCTCCTATAGGTGTCCCCATTATAGTGAGGGAGAATATATCATGATTTTTTATCCAAACCATATGATTCTTCTCCTAAGTGAAGACCTATGTGAGTACTCTCTTCATGCTCCTAGAAGTCCTATGAACTACCACTAAACATCTAAATTTACATGGTAGATAATATCTAGTCTTTGTACCCCTAGCGAATTGATGGGTCTGACCGATATTGGTCTCATAAATGTTTGTAATGTGTTCAAAGGTAGAACAAGAGGGGTGAAATTAACTGAAATGGAAGGTAGAGGCCTAAGAGGAGGATTGAGAGATGAAGTGGAAGTAAGGATGTAAAAAGGAGTGCAGGTGGAAGAGGCAAGGGAGAGAAAGTAAGGATAACAAATGAAGAATCTTAGGGGAATAATTGGGCTCACCATTGGTCATGGGTCATGTGGATGTGGGGAGTAATGGAAGTTATGAGAGGTGTGCTCAATATGAATGAGGAAATTAGCTGGTTGAAACCTACTGCTTGGGTCCCTGGGTGATGGAGAAGGATGACTAGGGAAGAAGGGGAGGGATAAGCTAAATAAAGGGTCAAGAAGGAGAAATTAAAATTTGAATAGAAGTTTATGAAGGATTTATCATTAGTTTCTACTTAGGTTTCTTTCTTGGGTTGGTTGTAGTAGTAGCTATAGTGGGAGTGACTGAGATAATAACTGGAGCCATCTAAATTATCATAATGGGGACCCTGAGAGGGGTCTATGATGGAGGAGTGATTTATGGGATTGTTAATTGGGTATCCACAACATATTTTGGTATTGTAAAACTAGGGACCATCAAGGATCTAATACTTCTTGAAGCTATAGAATAAAATGAAGTTAAGGGTAGAGGCCATGCAACTAAATAATTTGGAGACCAAAGATGGGGCATGGGGATTGAAGGGGATAATAAGTATGGGGTTGGTAAGTGATCATGTTGAACATGGTTGAAGCTAATGAAACCTAATTAAACTAGGGAGTTGGTGAGATGAGAACTGGGAGAGGTCATACTAGGATAGGCTTGGTACGAATAGGGAAATGTAGGGGTGCCCCCATGGGTTGAATATGGGTGGTGCCATTAGGGGAAGGGATCTAAAGTGGAATTGTTTGATTATACCATTCAGGGCTTACTTCAAAACTACTATCAACACTAAATTATAGTGCCTACATTACTTATATCAAAGCGACTTGTGGACATAGAGGTAAAGGATCTAGGGCCAAAGTTGAGGGAGGTAGAGTCCATGGATTTGAATGTGTAGAGAGACATTATATGATTTTATTGGTGATGTGTATTTATTAGATTTATCCTCCTAATTAATATGGTATAGGCCTTGAGGGTGGTTATGGTGGAGGTGGCCAAGGAGGTGGTGCCATTTTCCCCCCATCATTTGGCCTAGCTTGGGCCTAATTTACCTTATTTTTTTTATTTGAATCAATCCACACTAATAATTTATTGTATTTGGATGGGTTGAGGTGAACTTCATTGTCATCATGGGGATCAAGATGGTAAGTGATGTTGAGTCATGTTATGTGTTTCACCACATGGGAAAAAAGACCTTGTGAGGATCCCATTCTTTATGCTCAACCGTTCCCAAGGAATAATAATTTATGTTGTTCCCCATATTCCTTATTGAATTCATATTATTATAATTATGGTTCCATATTAAAATTGGGAATTTAGAGAATGATTTCTACTAGTGATCAACTAAGAACCCCATGATGCCTTTAACTAATTGATGAGTACTTTCTTGCTAAGAAGATGATATAGAACTTGATAGGGAAAGAGAAGAGGTGAAATTTATCATTTTTTGGGATCCATTGGGGATATAAAAATTCTAACACCCCAAAGAGACTAGTAGGTCTGATAGGTTCCATGTGGCATGATCTCATTGGCAAGGCTCTCTCAGGGATTTGATAGGTCTGATACCCTTGAAAGACTAATAGGTTCCACATGGCATAATATCACTAGTTAGACTCTCCCAAGGGTCTAAGAAGTTTTAAACCCTTTGGATAATGGTATTTATAATATATTACACATATTTTGATCTCTTTTGTCATACTCTCTTAGGGCTTTGACAAGTTTGATAGCTTCCATGTGGTGTGATCTCACTAGTTGGGTTCTCGTAAAAGTTTTATATAAAATGAATAAGTTAAAATAAATACCAATTAATTGAATAAAATATCACCTTCTTATTGTTCAATCTATGTAAAACACTATGTAGGACACTAAGATTACATCATTCTAGGATGGCCTGCATACTTTTAGCTCTATGAAATAAAAGTAAGTGCAAGAAAATCTAAGTATGAGGAATATTTTTCTTTAAACATGGAAGAGAAACATTGATAAAGGAACCAAAGTGATCTTAATGGTGATCACTTTCAAATTATACATGTTGAGAAACATTCAACATACCAAGGCAAGATAGGGGTTGAAGGTTCCACCTAGTCTAGGACCAAGGGCAAGGCAATTGGAGCCATAAGAAATTTTGAGTTGATAAATTTTAGAGGAGTCCCCTACTTATTTGAAAAAAGGTGGGGGTCGTATTGGCCACAAAAATGGTAAATTTAGGTGTAAAATGCTGTTCTAATGTTTAAAACCTAGATTATGACATCAATTATCAAACATAGAGATAATCAAGTGAATTGTCTTCTGATAAACTACAATAAATCAAAATCACTCAATTCTATCTTCAATAAATAATATAATATGCTCACGATATTTTAAAAGGTCTATTTGTGCAATAACACTACCTTTATTTATGTTTCTTCATGAAGTTATTAAGAAGATTATAAAAAATTGGGATGTTTGAAGCCTCTTGAGTAGGTGTACATTTTGTATGTTCTTTGTTGAGCATTGTTCTTATTGTTAAGGTTTGGCATTGATGTTTTCATTGATGTCAAAGGTTATTGAGAAAGGTATTCATGAGGTCATTAAAGAATGTAGATATGAGATAGGATGTTGATCAGTATTTTAGTGATTCTTAGAATGTAAGACATGATTGGTATAAGTTCTTATGACCACGTGAGTGATGTCAAGGTCAGCATGGAAGGTCTTTGTTGTTAAAGTTGTCAAGTGCTTGAGCCTAGTAAGTGACTCGAGAAGGTATGTGCATAGGATGCCTAGTGTTGTATATGAAGGGTCATGATGGATTGGTGATATGAATACAAATAGGTATGAAATTTTGTATGAGGTTGAATGATAATTTATATGAGGCATTAGAGAACTAATTTTAGTCTCATGGTGAACCTATAGGTGTAGGACCTATATAACTAGTCTGCACCTTGACCTCTCATAAACCCTACTTGGCCTAATGAGGCATCATGATTTGTTGTAAAGGAATATGAATGATGTATGGAACTATTTAATCATGATATAGGTTTATTTATTATGTCATTTATGTGGAGATCACAAGAAAATAATCATGAAGGTTAGTTTTAAGGCCTAATGTGATTTGCAGGTCAAGATTAGAGAGCAAAGAGAGAGAGAGAGAGTGGCCTAATGAGGGTTCATGAACAAATTTTTAAGATAATTTTACTTATTTAAGCATGGATATAGGAATTATATGTTTTTTTAATCATGTTCACAAAGTTTGAGGTCATGTTTTTCAATAAAAGACATAAAAAGTGGTTTTGAGGTCTTTTGAGTACATAAAATGAAGGCATGCAAACCCGAGAAGAACTTTAAGATGTTCACTAACATGTGTAACATATAAATGGTAATGTAATACATTCATGTTAGATGGTTAAGTTTCTTAGATAAAAAATCTAGGCATTGGTTTTTGAATTGATGGGTTATGATTTATGAATGGTCATTAAGAATGGAAATAGGTTTAAACCCTCCTAAAACCCTAATAAGGACCTGATGTTAAAGATATTATTAAAAATATACTAGAATGGTATAAAATTAATATAAAAACTATTTTATATTTTATTAAACTCTCCCAATAACCTCCAAGTGTGATTGAGTTGTCAGGTGTGTGAATAGACCCTACATGAAATTGCTAGTTTATTAGAGATTTATTGTATTAGTCAGAGTTGACCATGTAAAAGTATTAAAATCATTGGATAGATAAGGTTCATACTTGTATTTTATTTCCATGGTGGTATATGGATAGGTTATATCATTTATTTATGCTAAACTGATCATCCAAGATAGTTAATCGCTAACAAGCTTAATAGTAGAAACAATGAAAAAACCCAGGCAAAAGTGAGAAGAGGATTAAGAATGTGTTATAATGAAATAGGGATGAAACCAAGAAAATTGAAATGTTTTTAAATAAATTTAAGAATTTTTAATTTTTGGAAACTTTTTTGGAGGTTAGTGGTTATAGTGAAAAATTTACTCACAAGTTGACCTATTTGGTTCAGATGAGAAAGTGAGATACAAGGTTATGAGATTAGTCTACAAGACTAATATTGCAATTTCACCATATTAAAGTTATATATAATAATGGTATAATTATTTAATAAGATCATATACATTCATTTTATTTATATATAAATGGTAATATAGGTTTATAAGGTCATTTTCACCATGATTATGTTTTAAGGTAAACTGACACTTCTGAGTGAGCAAGTTGTAGGAGTGTTTTTGAGTCCCTTTTCCATATGTAATGAATTATAGTTAACTTGGTGAAGTTTTTGAGGTATTTTAGAATATATTAATATGATTTATTTTCATTTTTTTTGGCTAAAAATTGTGTTATCTTTAGTTGTTTAAGATAAACCTTTCTATGTGTGTGAATGCCTAATGTAAACAATACTAATGGTGTGTTTCAAGTGGTGATGGGAGATAAAAGGTGTCATAGACTTACGACAAGATTATTATGTATATATTTAAATTAATAATTAATTTTTACTTTTATATATGAATTTTTAAATTTCTTCAAGAAGATCAAAGGGTAATGTGTACTAATGGAGGCCTAATTGAATTAGGTCTCCTCAATGCATAAAGAAGGATTTAGTCCATTTGAGCTATGTCTGACCTAATTTAATGATTTATTAAGTTTTTTTTCATGTATTAAGGATTATTTTGTGTAAAATATAATTTTTTAAAGTGTTTATGGTTAACTAAGAGGTGTATGAACAAGATCCTAGTATAAGAACAAGGCCTAATAGGCCTAATTGTCTAGTTAGAGGATGAGTGAGTGAAATAAAATGATATATAACTTTGAAAAGCATAATGAGGTCTTATATACCATTATAAGGGTTCATATAAAATATCATGAAGATATAATATGGGTAATATATATTAATACCAAGGTCATTTGACCTAATTTGTCTTGAAGAGACCTAGTTGAGCAAAGGATCCTAGAAGGCAGTTTGAGAGGGATAGAAGAGAGATAATAACTATATAATGTGATCATCATATATTACATGAAAAACAAGGTGTTATAAAAATCATCAAAGGTTTCAGGTGGTTGAGTTGGTGCTGAGTCATCAAGGGGGTTGGTGCCTCCTTGTAAGTTGGTGTTTGTTAAAGCCTGGATGGGCTAGTGTTGAGCTAGTTGGGGTTGGTACTCCATGTGGAGTTGGTGATTCACTAAATAATGATTTTTTAAATTATAGGACTATATTCCATTTATAGGTATTATTGGGTTTTCTTCCCTTTGATGTTTTCTCACTCATATGTGTGTTTTCTTGTGTTATGCTCATGTGAATGACTCTTTATGCATTGCTATATTTTTAAATTTCTTTGATGGTTCAAGGAGTGTTAAAGTACATGTAAAAGAAAGTTTTGATAGAATGATTCACCCCCCCACCCACTATTCATTATGTTTCCAAAATTCTTGTCTTAGTAAGGAGGGATAAATAATAAATTTTCTTCCAAATGGGCATCCATAGCCTTGACAGAGATGCCTTTGGCATCACTCTATGTATTACTCCACTATCACCCATGCCAAAAATATTATGATAGAGGTTGGATAAAACACCTTTTATTAGTAATAAATTTAGAACTTTTTTTTGAGATTCAAACATATATTAGTTTTGATATTCATATATTTAACCCATGAGGTTAGAGACCAATGTAGCCAAGGTGATGTATTGGTTCAATGATCCTTTAATCGTAGCCAAAGTGATGTATTTGTTTAATGAGACTTCAATAATTTGGTCAACCCTTGTTTTACGAGTATTTCATGACATTACTTGTAATTTATTGGATAGATGTGAAGACATTTATTGGAATAGATATTTTCTTGATTCACTTTTTGAGTCATGAATTTGTGTATTTTGATTACTATAGTACCTAGAATGGATTTATCTTGATTATCACTCTATTTAATATTAGGGTCTATGATTTGTTTTCTACTCTAGGACTAGTCTTCATTGAAAGTCACCTTTGAAGTAACCATAACCCAATAGTGTATGGATCCACCCTACATTCAGCTTAGCTCATTTTTTCTCAAAATTTATATAGTTGAAATAAGGTTCGAACATAGGGAAAAAAACTTAGGCCAAAATGATAGTGGACAAAAATCAAGTCACAATAGGAAACAAAGAAAAAAATAAACACACAACATAAGAAAATTAACTACAATCTAACATAATATATACATTACCATTCACCTTCTTAGAGGGCTATTTCAAGATTTCCCTAGAAGGGAAAACTGAGAAGTAGTGATTCAAGAACTATCCATTTACAGGAAGTAGGATATCATTTCCTTATAAGTCTTTGAGGTGAAATGTATTTTACCCCAATAGCTCATAGATCTGCTATAGTCTGATCTAAAGTGGATCAAATTTGGAATGTTGCCTTTTTTATTATGGGATTTTTACCATAAAAAAACTAAGTAAAAATTATTTAAATACTTAACCTTATCCCTTTTTTCAAACCTTTGTTTAACATTGATCTAGTGCTTTGATGTTTTAGAGGGCCTCCTCCCTAGAATCTTCTAGTTGGACAATATCTAATAACCTTGAGTCTACCTTCTCACTAATTTCCATGTAATCTTTCATAAACATATAAGTAGGAAACTTGAGGGTGATTGGGAAGATAGACTTGAGTCCATATACTAAAAGGAATGGTAAACTTTTGAGGGATTATTATATTAGGTATGATCAACCCATAGGCCATTATAAATAATGAGTGCACTCTCTAGGTGTCTTTTCAGTAGATCTCTTGATTGCATAGATTAATTTCTTATTTTTTTAATTTTCCAACCCTTCCCCATATGATTAGTAGCTACATGAGAATCTCAGAGTGATTTCTTTCTCATACACCCACTCATTAAACTCTATATATTGGAATGCAAGTCCATTGTCATAGACCAATGACACTAACATGCCAAAATATGTGGTTATATTTTCCTCCAAAAATTTAATTACCTCCATGATGGTAATATTACTCATCACTATTAACTCAGCCCACCTTATGTAGTATGAAGTGGCTATGATAACAAATTTGTGGTTAGATGAGGAGTTTGGATTAATAACTCCTATGAAATTGAGTCCCCACTACATAAATAGTCTTCCTTAAATAATAGGTTGTAAAAGCATTACAATGTAAACCTCACATTTAGAAAATAGTTGGAATTGGTGACATGAGTGCACATGGGCATGGATATCCTTGAAGATAGTGGGAAAATAAAATACCATTCATATGATTTTGTGTGCAATTGCATTCTCAAATGGATGCATGTTCCCTAGGTTTTTGAGAAAACTCATCATGACTTCTTTGGAATCTTATTTTGATAGGCATCTTAGGTAGATACACTCATAATTATTTATATAGAGAACCCATTTATTCAACATATAGTGGGAATATTTGAGTCTAAGGTCCTTTTCTCTATCTGGGTGACCCCCAAAGGTAGACTCCCATAGAGAACATAATGCATGACTGGAGCATACCAAGCCTAGTGTAGTGTTTTTGATTGGGCCACTTGGTGGACAATAATCCTAAAGTAAATATCTATGATCAATTTATTGATACCTTGACTTCAAACCATTTTAGTAGTATGATATCTAGGTCATATTATTGCAAATTTTTTGATCAAAAAACCTCTACATTTTCCTAATTCATTTTGTCCCAACATGAGATTTATAACTAGGTCTAGGACAATGGAATATACCTTATTCCTAATGATGTAGCCTCTAAAATTTTATACTAATTTGACCAAGTCATAATCATGTTTTTCTAGAGTAGAGTACCTTAGCGAAGCATACTTTAGGTTATTACTCATGAAAGTAATTGGGTGTTCTTCTTCATCTAATGTCTAGGTAAACATGACAACTATGGTATGATTTTAAGTAAAAGAGTAGAGGTAGAAGTCCTTGGTATAGTCTGGGCTTATCAGAATTGATGCTTGTATGATGGAATCTTTAATGTCTTAAAAGGATTTATCTGATTCATAGTTCCATTCTAATTTCACCTCCTATTTTAACGTTTCATTCAAATGTTTAATAATCACATCGAATACTGAAATAATCTTGAGTATAAAGTTAATTTTACCAAAGAAAGATTTTAGTTCCTTCTTACCATTGAGAAGAGGTAATTTAGAGATAACATTAGCATGTTGATGGCCAATAGAGATACCTTATTTTATGATAATGTGACTAATAAGTTTACCTGTGGTAACTTTTAACACATTTTTATTTGGGTTCATGGACATACCATATCATCTACATCTTTCAAAAAAAGTCTACAAATGGTAGATGTGATTAGACCTATATTTTGAGATAATAGTCAAGTCATCCATGTAAATAATAATTCAATTTCCTATCAAACCTTAAAAGGTGAATTCCATATATCTATAAAAGGTTTCACATGTGTTGATTAAGAATAATGACTTCCCTTTATAGGCAAATATGCCCCACTTCGTGGTGAATGCAGTCTTAGTTCTATCTTCTAGGTTTACTAGAACTGGATTGCATCCAAAGAATCCATCAAGAAAAAACATAATCTAGGGTTTGATAACCATTTGGATGACTTCATCAATGGAGGATAATGGATAATTATATTTATTTGAGGACCTATTTAGGTTATATAAATCCAAACATAGTCAAATCTCCTCTCTCTATTTTAGAATAAGCACTAAATTAGGTACTAGATGGAATGGTGGGCTAGGAAGATGATCCTAACTAAAAGGAGTTTATGAACTTCCTTATGTATAAGTAGTTATATGATTGGTTTCATAGGAATTTAAATTTTTCTAAAAGGTTTTTTATTTGGATTGAGGGGTATAGTATGATTTATTATAATTTAATGAAGACCTTGAGGTCTCCATAGATCCAAATGATGACATCCTTATACTTTAATATCAACCATGTGAGTTGTTCAATCTTGGCTAGTGTAAAATTAGGGCCAATATTAATAGTTTGAGGTTGATCATATGACCCAAGATTAATAATATTAGACTTTTGGTCCATATATCTTGGATTTTTAGGAGGGTATGTGGGTTTGTCTAGGTTGAATATTATCTCTAGGGAGATCATTCCCTTTGGGACTTAGTTCTCTTTGAGGTTCATGATTCCATCTTGGTCATAATACTCATCTCTCAAGTCATCCCTCTCAACCTCATCTATGACTTGGGATTCAAATACTCCATTACCATTAAGGAATTCTAATATGTGATGGTCATCCTTGAATACCTAGAAGTCAATAACAGTTTTTGGAACTAAACGACATGGGATTATCTCAATAGAAAACTTATGTAACCTTGAGTTATCCATGGGTGATAGATTTACAATAGAAGTTACCACTAAGTTAGCCACCTTGTTTTCCTCTATGGGAGTATGAATAAAATTAAATGTATTGATCATCTCTATTAGGTCCCATGCTTAGTATTTGTGTTTCGTAAGTTAGGATAGTTTGCATTGGAATTTTCTCCTAACTTGGTTTATTACCAGTTATGTAGGTTCATTTTGAATAATTAGACTATGAGGAGAAAAGGAGGAACCTCAATTTTGTTTATTTGGATGACCATATTGGTGTGAGCATCATTTTTCTTTAGATATATTGGTATTTTAGTGAGAGATTTCAAAAAGAGGTATCTCTACTTAATGCTTTTAGTGAGATCATGAAGCCTAATATTATCTTTGATCTTCTTCATATCTTCTATTATATTATAGCCTATATTTTTAGGGTAGGTTGAGCATCTATGGGGACCTTAGGATCACTAGGTTTTAGAGGTGGTGGGTTGTTATGATCCTTTGGGTCATGAGGGGTCACACCATTATTTAGAGGAGTGGAGGAAGTGAGGGGTCACTTGTAGTCTCCTCCAACTCATTTTCATATTAAATAGGGAATTCCATGGTATTTAACACCAACCATATGTTTAGGGGTCTAGTAGCATTAAGGACTACTGGGTTATTTGAGACCACCTCATAGTCTTCCATTTCCCTTTGGAAGATATAACAATCACTACATAACTCTATACAATTGAGTTCCCCATGTTGGTTAGTGTTATGTCCCAAAAACTAGTTTGAGAGGATAATCTTGTAGATGCTAATTTTGGGTAGATTATTAGGTGAAGGTTTTAGTTGGTTACTAGGGTGATTTTAGGATTTATTATGTTTCTAATAGGTAAATTTTTTGTTAGATATCCCAGCACTAGAGTTCCCTATTTGTTTTTAGAGACTTAATAAATCATTACTTAGTATCTACACCATATATTGGATGGAATTCAACTCATTCTTGGTAGACTCCTAGGGTATGCTTTGGATATTATTCATAGTAAGAAGAAACACTTGATTGTGAGTTTGAGGTGTTAATTTGGTATTTACTAGGGTAAGGAAACCCAAGTGTTGGTTATGTGTAATATGTCTTAATGAAAGTTGATTTGTTAGTGGTATAGGTGAGCATTGAGACATTTTGGTTCATGTTGGGAATGAGGTTTAAAGAATGCAAGATTGGCAATGCATTCATTATGGAAAATAAAATTTGACCTTAGGGATTAAGTTGCCTATCTACTTTAATGGATTTATCATAAAAAAATGTTAAATCTACTATCAAGGGTTCCCCTCTTTGAAACATGGTAGTCTAGGGATCAAGGGGTTATTATACATTTCAAGTGCTTATTGAGTATCAAATAGATAAAGAATGGGGATCTAGATATAGATATTTTATAAATTAGCATTGAAATTTATGATGAGATCATTTGGTTCCTTCTGAATACATGTATATTACTAATAAATGACACTAATATTAATGACTTGCCTTAATTGAGCAAAGAAGGTATTAATAAATTGTTCACACCCCATGATAGAGTCTTCAAGGAGATTGAGGAACCAATCATAGGTTATTAAATGGAAATATAATACAAGCCACATCCTCATGTTTGATGTTTAGTAGTTTAGGGACAATCTTATATGATGTCACAGGTTCCACAACCATCTACTCTACACTGGGTGTGAATTGTGAGAGGTACCTTTTTGGGTTTCTTGTAAGGTCATGAATGACTCCAAGAAAATTATTTAGCCAACCCAGCTAACCATGCCATGGGGGAAGCCACTAGTGGTGGTTTGTTTGAGGTAGATTGAGAGGATGAACTAGGAACAACAATAGTCCTAGGTATATTTCTTCTAAACTAGTCCCTTTTATAGGATTTAAAGGTGAAATAATCAACCTATCATGATCGAACTTGGATTTGGTGATCTACATAGTAGGCTCCAAATTACTAAGGGGTAAAATAATGGGTTAAAATTCTTCTTATCAATAAAGGCCCTCCTTCTAGCACTGACATTTGTCTACTATAAAATCCTACCCCAAGAAATTAAAAAGGACTTTGGGATAATAAGGTATTTTTATCCTCCCATTTTAGGATTTATTCAAGATAAACCTGAGGAATATTCTATAGGTATTGGGATCCATGATACAGTCTTCTTGCAATTGAATCTCTGAGAGACACAGTGTTACCATCAGGAGTCTAATACTTAATTTGACATAGAAGTTCTAATTCTCACCTAGTTCATTTGGTTTCAATCTTAAGCAATAATGGGTAGATTCAAAAATAAAATAAAATAAAAATTGAAATAAACTAAGTTTGAAATGAGGCCCTCCTTATAGCATGAATTAGTATTTGTGCTAAGAAAAGAATAGTTATGGGATTAGTTTATAGAGGAAATAAAAGTTCAGTAGATTATAAAATAAACATAAAATAGGGAGTAGGTTAAGGCATAAAAGGTATTCCTAGTTCATAGAATATGCTAAATCTTCAAAAATGAGTGTGTACCTATCCATAGTTATACCACCATGTACCAAGTTTCAATATGAACTCAAACTTGTCATCGCACAAGGAAATAATATGAGGAAATAGTGAGAATGATTAATCTATGAAATCTCCAAAAAATATAAACACATAAGAGGGACCTATAGTAAATTACACATAGGACCTTTAAATTTATGCTAAAGCATCAAACACGTAGACTAACATGTGTTTCTATTAAAAAAAAATTATAAACAATTAAAATACCAAGGCACATTATAATTACTACATTCATCATATGTAGTAGGTCACACTCTCAACTATTTAGCATTTACATGCATTCATAAAACACATGAATGATTGGATAACATCCATATAAATAGTAACACTATTGATAAAACTAGGAAAGATTGAATTAATTTCAACAAAGTTTTAGTTACATACAAAATTTTGACCCTTTTAAAATATAATGTGGTGGCTTATATAGGAGATATGGTTCCCATATCCAAGAAGCATGGGTTCCCATTCTGGGCCATCATGGATTTAAATGGTTACAAATAAATGCTTTACTATAAAATATCTCATATCCTAAAATAGGTGGAATAAAATACACATGTCCCACTAGAAGAGAATTAGGAGGAAGTTGGAGGGGTATTACTCCCTAATTTCTTAGGATGCCAATGTGGCTACCATTAAGTCAAATTCTTGGTCCATATTAGCAAGATTCATGAGAGGCTCTCAAAATATCACTTTATCTTGGGAAAAAAACCATGGAATGGGGCCTCAAAGGATACATTTACCTTGGACACCTAGCTAATACTTGTTTTGGACTGGGTTAATATATCTAAAATCACGTTCATCCTAGACTTATTGTCATTTGACACCTTTTTCTCATGACCTAGTCAAATTGATCCAAGTGGACTTAAAATTCTCCTCCATCTATCAAGGTGTCATTTAGATGGAAAAAAAATAATGATGTTGACATATTTAAAATAAGTCAGCATTTTTTCCTTGCTCTTCTTTATAGACTCTATGAATGTCTATGCTAAGGCCAACCACTTCTCAATTAAGGCTCTCATGTTGTCATAAGTTTGGTATAGGCTTAGGTATACAATAAGTATGGGTTTGAGCTTTGGGAACATTCCCTTGTAAATAAACACATCAAGCCTTTTGCATTTATTTTCAATGAAAATCACCCTTTCCAAATATACCTGTGTGTAATATAGGTTCCCTTTTATTATGGTGAGAGCTCTGATTACTTCCTTAAGAGTTGTGAATATTTGCATAAGGGCCTCCTTAAATCTTCCAATTAATTATATTGGGAAATATATCTTAACCTATGATCCAGGTACTCATATTTGATCTTAATATCCTCTATTAGATTATCTATGATCTCATTGGTAGATTAGAGCACTGATATTGGGTCCTCAACCAATATCTATTCTCTACTAGGTGTCCTCATTTTATTGAGGGAAAAGAGGTCCTACTTAATTATATAACCACATGATTCCCTCTTGAGTGAATTTATATGTCAAAACTCTTTTCATACTCCTAAAAGTCCTATCAAACTACCACTAAACATCTATATCTCCATGGTAGACCATATTTGCTCTTTATGCTCCTCACAACTTGATGGGTCCAACCTAGATTGGTTTTGTAAATGTTTCCAAGGTTTTTGAAGGTAGAATAATAAGGGTGGAAGTCATTGAAGTATAAGGTGGATTCCTAGAAGGAGAAAAATGTGAATCATAAAGAAGGATGGAGGAAAGAAGTGGACATAGAGGTGGTATGGGAGAGAAAGGAGGAAACATAAATGAATATGCCTAGGGGAAAAATTGGGCTCACTATTGGTCATGGGTCATATGGATGTGGGGAATAATGGTGCTTAGGATAGGTATGTTCAATAAAAACAAGAAAATCAACTAGTTAAAGCTAAATCCTTGGGTCGTTAGGGTGATGTAAAAGGATGACTAGGGAGTAAGGGGAGGGGAAAGCTAAATAGAGGGCCAAGATGGAGAAATTGAAACTTTAATGGAATTACATCAAGGAGTTACATTTGTTTTCTTCTTAGGTCTCTTTCTTGGGCTAATTGGAGTGCTAGTTGTAATGGGAGTGACTAAGATAATAAATAGAACCATCTGAATGGTGAAATAGGTGCACCTATTACTAAGGTGGGCATCTAAATTATCATGGGGGAGACCTTAAGAGGCATCCATGCTAGAGTAGTGATCAATGGGAGTGATGATTGGGTAGCCACAACATATGCTAGTACTATGAAATTGGTAGCCACCTGGGATCTAATACTTATTGAAGCTATAAAATCAACCAAAGTAGAGTGTAGAGGCCAAAACATGAGACACTTAGAGACCATAAAGGGGGAATAGGGTCTAAGGGGGAACAAATATGATGATTAAGAATGGATTGAGAAGTGAGAATGTTGAACATGGTTGAATCCAAATAGATCTATGTGAACTAGGGAAGGGGTGAGATGGGAACTAGCAGAGGCCATATTAGGATAGGCCTAGTGGGAATAGGGAAATATGGGGGTGCCCCCATAGGTTGCATATGGGTGGTGCCAATAGGGTAAGGGATATCAATTGGTGCATACTATCGGTCCCACTCAAGGCTTACTTTAGGATTGTTGTTCATGTTGAAGTGCAACACTTGTACCATTTTCATCTAAGTGACCTATAAACATGGAGTTGGAGGAGTTGAGTGTAAATTTAAGAGAGGTAAAGCCTATGGAGGTGAAGGTGGTGGTATGCATTATATCATCTTATTGGGGATATGGGGAATAGTTTCTTAGACATATCCTCTTGGCTGAGATGGTATAGGACATGATGGTGGTTGTGGAGGTGGAACCAATGTTTCCTCAATGTTTAGCCTAGTTTGGACCTAATTTACCTTATTCTTATTTAACTCGAGCCACATTAATAGTTAATTATAATTGGTTAGGTTGAGGTGGAATTCATCATCCTCATGGGGTTCATGATAGTAAGTGATTTTGAGATGTGTCATGTGCTTCCCACATGGGCATGAATGACCCTACAAGAATCCCATTCTCTGTGATCAGACCTTCCTAAGGTATAATAATCTATGTTGGTATCCATCTTCCTTAGTGAATTCATATTATTATACTCATTGTGGAAGATGATAATTGTAAAGTTTGGGCAGGATTTATGATGGTGATCATCTAAGAACACCATGATGCATTTGATTAATCGATGATTAATTTATTACTCAACAAGATGATCCAAGATTTGATAGGGTAAGAGAAGAGGGGCCTATAAAACCCCTTCTAATTGAATGATTATGTTATATTAGTAATACCAATAAGATTTGATGGAAAAAGAATATCCTCCTTATCTTTTTAAAGATCTACTTCATGGGCTTCTTCTTGATGGCCTGATAGACAATAGGGTATAAGTGGTCACAAATATACTAGATGTGATTATGGTAGTGGTTATCATATAGTTTTTAGAAAACAAAATGAACCATAGATTCGGTAGGGACCCAAGGTGATAACATTGAGCACATAATGATAAGGTGTTACATACTAAATCCATGATATAAGACATCATTTAGAAGCTCCCTCTGGCTTAGTTTCTTGAGACATCCTTGACAAGATTGAAGAGTATTACACTTCTTAGGTTCAGGTCCTTCTCCCCTTTCAAAGTTATGCTCATTAAGGATACCCATAATATGTTTACATGAATGGTGTTGTTATCCTTGAATAGGTAGTTCAATAGGATCATCCTTGTATAAACATCCTTTTGGAAGAGGTAGATAAAGTAAGTATTAATATCCTATTTATTGGTCCATTATTCTTGGTTGATGGAACAATTATTGAGAACCTTGTATATCTCTTGGGTGTTGGACCATGCATATACTATGCTATAATTGTAGACAAAAGTGTAATTTAGGAGGTTTTAGTATCACTTAAAGTATCCCATGAGACATCCATGAGAAATTTCACTGAATTGGCAGAGTGGACTAGATCCTAAGCTCCTCATTCAATGTGCTTAGAATTTTATAATAAGATACCAAAGAGTTCTACACAAGGGAACACTTTGGGCCTAGATATATACCTATGTAATCTTTCCCTATCTAGTGCCATGATATCATTGATTTACTTGGTCTCATCCAAATTGTCCTTCAAGGTGGGCTCTTTCACATCTTCAATTTCTTTGAATACTTTATTATAGTGCTTGAATGACACCATGTTTGGTAAGAAGGTGGTGTCATAGAATTTGGGATCAAGTTTGGGGTTAGAAGATGATGTAACCATTTTTTATAGGTTGGGAATCTTTATCATTGAGTTTTGGGATGAAGAAAATTACTGAAAGTGTGAATAGGCACTATGGAGAAGGATTCTTGCTAATTAGGTGTGGTAATAGTAAATATAATTAATCCAAGGAATTATAGGGATTTGTAAAGATCTCATAAATTAATGTCATTTTATTCCCCACTCTACATGAGTTTAAATTTGAATTAGTGTCATAATCCACCTAATCATTTATTAATTTGGCATTAACTTTGAAATTTTAAAATGGGATCCTGATTTAAATTTTGTGATGGTGATCAAACATTTTCCAATTATCCAATTGAAGCACAATTACCAAAATTATTTAATGTATGTGGCATGGTAGGCACATGCCTAACCTAGTCTTTAGCCACTCCTTGGTATCCCTTAATCAATCCGCATATCATTTAATGATTCAAATTTTTATCTATGAGTTATGCGAACTAAGTGTTGTTGGTATGTTGTCCCTTTGTATAGTAGAGTTAGTAACCTATGCTTTTTGGGACACGTGGCTCTTTTTTATTGGTTCATGGTTATGACCATACTTCTTTTCTAGGCTAATCAAGGTAATCTCAAGATTTATATATCATTTTTTACATGTTTTCATATGGTACAATCTCACTCACCAGGCTCTCCTAAGGCTCTAACAAGTTTGATACCCATAGGAGACAAGTAGGTCTGATAGGTACCATATGGGGAAATATCACTAGTTAGGATATCCTGAGGCACTAAAATGTTTGACATCTATGGGAGAATAGTAGGTTTGACAAGTTCAACATCATACTTTCACATTTTTTGGGCTCTCCTAGGGCTATGACAAGCCTAAGATCCTTAAGAGATTGAAAGGTCTGATAGGTTCCATGTGGTAAAATCTCACTAGTCATGCTCTCTTAGGATTTGATAGGTCTAACACCCTAGGGAGACTATCAGTCTAAAAATTTTCATGTGACACAATCTCACTAGTTGGGATCTCTTAGGGATATGACATGTTTAACATCTGTGGTAGACTAATATGTCTAATAGGTTTCATATGGTGTGATCTCACTAGCCAAGCTATCATAAGCTCTGATAGGTCTGATGGGTTCCATGTGGCATGATCTCACTAGTTAGGTTCTCCTACAAGTTTTACAAATAATGATTAAGTTAAAATAAAGACCATGTATATGAAACACCAAGTATTACTCTGAGATGATGTCATTTGGGGATAGACTACATACTATTAGCTTTAGTAAAAAAAATTAAGTGAAAGAAATTATAAGTTTGAGGAACTTTCAGTTTAAACAAAGAAGGGAAACATTGATAAAGGAAACCAAAATGATCTCAATGTAAATCACTTGCACATTATAAATGTTTTGAAATAATCAATAGATCAAGGTGAAATAGGGGTCATATATCCCATCAAATCCAAGACCAAGGGCAAGGAAATTTGAGCTAGGAGAACCTTGAAGTTGATAATTTTCAAAGGGGTTCATCACTTATCCAAAAAGGGGTGGGGCTTGTGTTGGCCACAACAAAATCCTCTCATGTAGCATTAGTTGAGCCTTCAATCCTAACAAGGTTTATGGTAATTAGGGTTTAGACCTTAATTATGTCTATAAACCCTCCCTAATTGATGCATAGTTATAAGTAGAGGTTCCAGACCTGATTAGATTTTTGGACTCCCAAAAAAATGTACAACAATGTTACTTAGGCATTTGAGGCTTGATAAAAAATATAAGTGACACAAAACACCCTTCCTTTTTAATCAAGATTTAAAGCTTGATTAGGTAAAAAAATTAAATCTCATTCATGCTCAACTCAAATCTTGATTAGGTCTACTAGATAGAGTAGAGACAATGTGTTATTTTTTTAGGCATATCTTCTCAATCATTACTCTATTTTGTTCCATCTACGACACTAAAAGTTGGTGTTGGTCTGATCGTCATGGCATAAGAGGTATCTAGGGGGATGAGTGATTTAAAATATGTTTTCATTCTTTTATAAAGGTTTTTAATAGTTTTATTAATTTCATGTTAATGAATTTAAAGGCATTTCTTTTAATTTTTCTAATAAATAAACTTGGTTTATGTATTTTGGAAGGTGTGAAAGGAGATAAAGTGAATGAAGGTTGGAAAATAGGGGCAAAAGTACAAGTCAAGTTCAAATTAAAGTGAAACCAAATTTTGGAGGGAAAATTGATTTCCCATTGACCAAAGTTTGTATGGAATACTAACCAAAATCCATTTGAACGGCTAGATCTTGTGCATCCAAAGATACCATAGTGGACCAAATGCTTTTCATTCTACATTTTATTACTTTCTAGTACATTTTTATCTAATTTTATTTATGGGATATGTTATTATGCCTTAAAAATTGTAACCAAATGACTATGGTGGATCTAAACATTATTATTAAATAAAACATCTTAATTAATTGAAGGCTATGGAAGTTTTGTTCATTACCTAGGCATGTTAAATAGTGGTTTTTATCTTCTTATTTCATGGTTAAGTTTCCCTCAGACTCTTAGATCTGTTTAACCCTAAATTTTGATAAAAGGGTATTTATGGTTAAAATAATAAATTAGATTTTACACAAGGATGGTGAACTAATCTAATAAGTAGACCAATGAACATAAAACTAAAAATAACATTATTTTAATTTTATACAACTGAGATTGATAAAAATAGTAAAGCACAACTACTAATATATATTAAATAAATTGGAAAAATACTTATCTAGTTTACTATGTGCATATGGGTATGAGTAGAATAAAACTATAATTGGACTAAATGATGATCCTATAAAATTCATTAGATTTTGGGAATATATTTTTTGTGGCCTTAGATTATTACATCAGATCTCAATAGTGATGTCAACATAAGTGTTTAATTCTATCACAAGTATCTTATATGGTATATTGAAAAGATATAGATGTGACCAACTAGAGCCTGCTAGGTTTTATATCACCTTTTTTCTAATGTATTTAGATCATTCACATAGATTATTACTCTTTGTCAAATGATGAAACCCAATATTTTCACTCTTAGAGTGACTATGGGAAAAATGGGTTGGTGGGCTCATGGTGTCGATCTAAACCTCAAATACTTATTTTCCAATGGGTATTGCCTACATAGCCAATAATCTAAAGAGGGATTTATAATGATGTAGTTATCCCCTATGTGTTGTCTTATGTGTGAAAAAGGGTGAAATGTATGATAATAAAATAATTGTAATGACCTAACTTTTAATTTGGAAAATATGGCTCATGGTCTACTCTTTGAATGTTTCACACCTATTTAAATACTACTCCTATGATTTATATGGAAATATATACAAATAGGGAAGATTTTATCACTTGAATTCTTGATTGAGTGCTTCTTGGTATGTTACCTTGTCAGTTTAATGTGATTTCCAAGTTTGGAATGAATGAGGGTTGATCTTGTATACATACCAATTCATTTTGGAAATATCTTATATTAAATCACTTAGGCCAAACTTTTGGATACATTCATTTTTATAAATTAGATGAATTTTGGGATTGGACACTTTTTAGGAAAATGGATAGTTGTATCAACCCATATGTTTACTTGGGATAAAGTGTTTGAGGAGTTAGAAAACATGTGCAAATCTAAAACTAGTAGTAGAGGATAATAATCAGGTTTAGAGTTTTTTACATAGTATGTAAGGCCTTGGTCATCAAAATAACAATGGTTGGACTAAGAGATAAGTAATTTGGCATAAAAAGATATTGAATGTGAGCCTTTCGATATAAGGAAGGTTTATAACTAAAAGGTATAGCCATGATAGCTATTTTTTAAGTGTATAAGACTATTATACTATATAAATCAGATTTTGGTATCTACATCTACCCCCTTTAATATAATAATGAAATTACTAGTTTAAAGGAAATAAATGTGTACCTGGGTGTGTACAACATAACTTATCTTTATGTGAGATCACTTTGAGTGCTTTTTTGGTGACTAACTTGTAGCTAAAACCATGTTACAATATATAATCAATGTATGAAATGTGAAATTGAAAGAATTTGAAATGCTTGAAAGTAAGAAGAGTAAGGTTAGTGTTGTGACCAACACACCCCATTTTTCATATTTCTAAAATAGGAACCTTTTTTAGCTTTAAAATTCCATGTTAACATCTTATTATGATATGAATCAGTCCAATTCTAAACTAGAACTCATTATTTTGGGCCTAGGTTTTTGTTTAAATATGAGGTCTTGATATGATACTAAGTTGGCTAAGTGTTCCCATAGTTTCTCCAATAGCTTATTTGATGCTTTAATATAAAGGTATAAATGAACATGTGTACTAAAGTTATTATATTCACCTATGTGAATTTTAATACTATGATGTTCATATTCAGATTCTAGTTTTTTGGACTAATTGAGATAACTTATTTTGCTTTCCCAAGGTTGTTTGTTCTTTACATGGTGTTTTGACCCTACATGGCCACTTTTCCAAAACTTACTTTATTCATCTCAAAAATATCCCCTATAATATGATTAAATTTCCATACTTAATCTTTTTCTAAAAGTTCCTCAAATAGACCATCACCACATGTCTCTCTTGAATTGAAAACAACCACCAATTTTTAAAATGGTAAGGAATTTCAAACTTCAATAGCTAAGTCCTCGAGTTAAAATTACAACAACTAAATCACTAGGATCTAAGATCATTCTATGTGTTGGAACCCAGGTTGGTCATGAAGGATTTATAAAGACAAACAAGTTTTCTCTTTTTTGAGCCCCCAAATTCATAGTATAAGGATGCATGTCTACATCTCATTATTTTACAGTGTATGAAACAAGAAATTTATAAGTCAAAGTTACCTAAGCACCCAAGAAACCAAGATTGTGTTACATGTCTTCATCCTAGTTAATCACTTCTTTTAACTCAAAAGGCTAAGGGAGGGACCCTAAAATCATCTAGATTAATGATATCATGTTGTTTTTCATGATCCTATTAATCCATGACTAAGATGAGCAGTCTTAATTAGTAAAGATCAAAGGCCCTATTAATAAATGAGATCATACCACATGGCATGATCCAACTCATCTAGAACTTGCAGGTAGAGGCAAAATTCCCCAAGGTTTCCCAATAATCTATTTAAATGAGATTGTGCCATGTGTTATGTTTCCACTCATCCATAACAACCATAATAAGGAAAATATTCTAAATGATGGAGAACATCTATATATAACATCCCAATAACCTAGAGACCTTATAATGAGATATAAATTTAGAGGCAAGTGACCCTCTATATGACTGATATCATTGCACATGGCATGATCTCATTCACCTATGTATTTTTAGGTAGGCCAATGGCTAGTCCCATAGTCAAAGATTAAATACCTTTTGGATAAATGAGATCATGCCACATGGTAAAATCCCACTCACTTAGAGATAATAGGTATAATAATAAAACTTGAAGTCCTCGATCACCTAGATAAATTAGATTATGTCATGTGGCATAATTTCTCTCATCCATGGATAAAAGAAGTAGGCTAAAGTCTTGAAGTTACCCGAATGACAAAAAAAGTGTGGATCATCCACATGGTAACATCCTAATAAATAGTATCCTAAAAACTTAGAAATTATTTATATAGAGCTTGTAAGCCACCGAATGCACATGATTGTTCCATGTGTCAACATCTAGCTAAATTTTAGCCAAAGGTCCTAAAGGAACATACATCAAAGGTTAAAAACCAAGAGGAATAACAAAATCAAGACACATGTATATATTTTTTTAAATCTTGGTTTAGATGCCAAGGTAAAGGAAAGTGAGGTCTGTGTGTATAAAAATTAAACATGTGGTAAAGTGTATGACTCAATGAAGTAACTAGGGGATACAATTAGCGAAATGGTACCACATATTTTTTGTTAGACAAAGAAAAAAAAATACACAAAGATGGGTCTCAAGATAATTATTAAGACATATCAATCATTTTAAGGATGACTTGGAATTTATATTGACTTCAATCCATGATCTAAGGATAAGGTCCATAGTCCCTAATTGAGTGACAAATGGGAAAATGTCATGATCTTAAGGAATTTGATTTGGATAGTTGTTTCAACCTTGTTGCATAATCGAAAGATAATAAAATTGGACCCCAAAGCATTATATCCAAATATTTGTCTTATTTGAGAAAGACTACATAGTCAAGGATATTGATGAAGTGCAATGTATCCAACCCCTCAACCATTCATAGTGCCATCAATATGAAAGAGGTGTGTGATCACCACACTACCTATGCATAACATCTCTAATAAATAAACTTATTAATGTGTTATTTATCAACTTTCATGGGTTATACCTCATCAATTAATCATTGGTAGCTCAACAAATCCTACTAAAACCATTAGGACACAACCCAAATTAGACCTTTCCTTAAGGCTCCTTAGTGGGCCATGGGATTTTGTTTCATCTTATCTATTATATGATGAGGAATATTCTAACATAATATTACTATAATGTTTTATTCCATAATGGCCAAGGGTGGGATCTCATACCTTTTGGAGGCAAGACCCATCTCTCCCTTTTGTATATAATGCTTCTTGGTATGTTATAAGGGTCAACTTTGTAAACAAATGTTGTTAGAATAATGCAAAATTGATTTTATGTGTAAATGCATTTGGTTGCCTTATAATTATTCCACTTTATTTACACTTTTATGTAATAATACTAATGATACAGGACTATAATTATGATTTATACATATTTTATGCATTAACTAGGATGTGTTTTTGTTATTTTAGTTAGGTTTTACGATTCCTTTAAATTTAATTGAAGTATTTAGGATCTATGTGCCATTAAAAATAGACTTGTTTATAATCCATTCATTAAAGGATTGTTATAATTAATCATTTTATTTTCTCCTCAATCTCTATCTCCCTATATGAAGTGAATCTTGAACCATCATGAAACTTAATATATAGTGGTGTAATTATAGCTAGGCACATTTTGGTCATGGAATCATTTGTATTGTCACCTTAATCATAAAGATTTTTTTCTACCTTACCTTCCTTATATTTTGATGTTTATTTATGAATAATTAATATTTCCCTTATTTTATAAATGGTGATGTGACGCAAAGTAGAGATCTTAAATTTAACATGTTACAATGGGTTTATCTAGAAGTGTAGAAGTTATGTAAGTCAGTGAGAAAATTGGTATTGGACCTCTAGTGGTAAAGATGCATCTCTTAGAGTTACATTCTAAGAAAGATATATAATAGAACCCCATAAATATAGCTCATTCTCTGGATTGACTTAGTAGTAATCCTAAAATGAGAGGATGCAAGTCCCCTAATTGTTTCTTGAGCTCATTCAGTACATCTAATCTAATAGGTATAATTGGGAAGGAGATATTGGACTAAATAATATATATCACTATATAAAGAGGGAACCTATTCTCACTATATAATAAATCCATAATATAGTATCCTACCTAAAATAAATCTAGAGCCTACTATGTAGATCACTAGATCCTGAGCTAGACTTGGATGACTAATAATATCCCCACTACAATTCCATAAGAGAACTAAAATTTATAGAGGAAACCAAGACCTATGGTTTCACCTACTAGCTCATCCTCTTAGGTTTTACCTAGAATACATCCACCTATGGCTACACCCATGGCATGGTTGGCTTGGTTTTCTATTTTTATTCTTGGAGTTATCCATGATTTACCTAGGAACCCAACAATAAACCTCCTAAGATTCACACCAAGTGTGGGGCATACCATTGAGTAACATGTAAACTCATTCAAAACTACTCTCAAGATTCTAAATGTCAAACATGAGGATATTTTATACAATTTTTTCTCATTTACTCTGATAGATGTGGCGTATGATTGGTTCTTGATCTTGACAAAAGGCTCTATCATAATTTGGGACCAATTTAGTAACACATTCCTTATGTAGTTTGGGAAATTCATTGATCTAAGTGTGTTATAACAAAAGTTTTCCTTCATAAAAATGGAACCCAATTATCCCATAATAAATTTCAATCCTAAGTTTCAAAATATGTATAGCCCAATCACTATGCTATATATACCAGATACCTATCTAGCCCTTGAAATGTATAAAAATACATTATATCCTTGGACTTTATGTTCTTACATAAATATCCTTTAGTGGTAGAATTACCTCTAGATTATGTTGAGGCCATAAAGGTAGAAGAAAAAATTAATCCTTAAGGTTGTGTTGGCATTATCCATCTTGAACCTACTACCAAGTATGCTTAATGTGAACCCCCTATTTACCACTTGCCAGAATATACCCATGCCACAAATTGTGCTAGTAACAAACCAACTTATTTTGAGACACGCTATTCCTAATCAACTCGTAAGTTTCCTTAACCTAATACATAATTAATTATCAACTTTGAGATCATAATCAAACACTAGTCCCTATTATGAATAATGTATATAGTGTGCTCCACTAATCTACCAAGAACGAGTTGGACACTATACAATGCATGGTATAAAATCTCAACAATGACTTCTTGGGCCTCTAGAAGAAAGTTGGAAAAAATGGTGGTGAGATTTAAAACAAGAAATGAACTTAAAAAAGATATAATCATTCCAATAATCACTCCAAAAACCAACAAGTTCCCTCACCTAATAATATCCCTAAGATTAACATTTGTGAGTTAGCCTTGCCTAACTAGTGTTGTGTGGATAATACAACCCAACATGGTAAACTTGATTCCATTGAATTTTTTAGTGCATTAAACATATTCCAAAAATATATGGAAGAGTATGATGTAGTCCAAAACTACCCCAAGGCTACCAATCAAGATGAGAGATCTAATGCTCCAAGATCCTTGAGTACTTCTATGGTGTTAAAGACATTAGAATTATCCAACCATGAGGACAAAAAACCAAAATAAACCACTAATTAGGTGAAGGATTTTTAAAAATTCTACAATAGGAGTAACTATTTCCTTAGTAACTATACACAATAATAACCCCTTATCACATCAACACATCCTAACAATGGTGTTACTCCTCCTAATCTAGGAATAAGAAATGACTCTCCACCCATAAAAGTAAGAAATCCTAAGACAATTGAGGTTCACAAAATATCACTAACAAGAATAGATAAAAAATAGTGGAGGAAATGAAGAAGATCAATAAAAAAATTACTTTAAATGAGCTTGCCAAGATATCTAATCAAAGATATATGTTCCTAATGTCCCTCACGGAGAAACTAGTTTAACCCAAACCCAAGTCTATGTACACTAACGTGTTGATACATAAGAATAGTAATAATTTACTACCTTTAATTTTTATGGTTAGGGTATTTTGGAGGAATATTAATAACTGTATAGTTGACTCAAGTTCCTCTATAAATGTCATGCCTATAAGAATTTGTCAAAAATTAGGACTAACACCTATTAATCCATATAAAATTATGGTACATTTGGATATGTATAAATTTAAGGTATGGGTGAGCTCTTTAATGTACATATGAAAATGGAATCTAAGCTCAGTGTCCAATAATTTATGGATATTCAAATAGTAGAGATACCATAGGCTTATAAAATGTTTCTTAGTAGAGGTGTAAAACCTTGAATGGATACATGGATACAGACTTCTCCTATATGTGGTTTTCTTGGAGAGGTGTATATAATCAGATATATGTTAAAAAATATCATAGAATGAAACACATTATCATTAAATACAATGTATTCAATGAAAGAGTGAACTTAGTATCCTATGACATAGGTGTTTATACTCTATCTAAAAAAGTACTAAAAACCAAGCTGACAAAAGTCCAGTACTACCAAGCCTATGGTTCCTAGATTTTGATGGAGATTATTCTAAAAAAAGTTTTAGAGAAGGAATTAGTCTCATTTATCCATTATGGAAATGATACCTAGCTACCTATAGGATTCAATTTCCTTGCACCAATAATTTTAGTGGAATATGAAGCCTTGATCTTCTGACTATAGTTTATTTTAAAGAATAAGTTTAAAGAGATGTGAATGTTTGGATATTATGAGCTATTAATGAACTAAGTTAGGATAAATTTATAATTTAATTTATCTTATTTAATGAATTAAAAACATAGGGCACATAGTTTAATATAAATGTTTAATGCTTTCACCATCATCCTAATTCCTAGAGAAGAAAATTAGGTAACCTATTTTATTAACAACCCCTAATATAAACATGACACCCTTATATGATTTAAGGTGATAAAAAAATTTAGTGGAACTAATCCCATGTCCATCAGTACTAGATAATGTAAAGAACTTCTAGGTCTTTGAATATGAACACCACACTTTAGAATTCGTTAACAACTCGAGGGTATTTAAGACCCAATTTATTGATGAGGTGTAAAGAGGGGAACTTGAAAACAAAGGACGTGACCATGATTACATTATGAAACTAAAGGAAAATAGAGTTATAAAAGGGATTATCTCTTTTGAGAGAGTGTTTGAGATGGACAAGCCCACACACAGACCTAAGAGGCTAAGGCATTTAGACCAAAAGTATAAAAAGATTAATCTAGGATCATTAGACCATCCCCAATATGTTTGTATTGGTATGAATTACACTCTTATCGAATAACTCAACAAATGAATAATAGATTACCAATACATTATTTCTTGGGCTTATGGAGAACTTAAGGTCTTTTAATCAAAGATAATAACCTACACTATCCAACTCAAATAGAACCAAAAACCTTTTATATAGAGGCAATGACCTATGAACCCAATCTTATAACCACTTATTCATAAATAGGTCCACAAAATCCTCTTAGTTGAGGTCATCTTCCCAATTCATCACTCTACATGGGTCGATAACTTAGTATTGGTCCATAAATGTAATGGAGAAATTTGACTATGTGGATTTTATAAAATTGAACCGAGCTTCTAATAAGGATAACTATCCTTTGTCTTATTTAGATGATGTAATACATATGGTAAGTGTATCCCAGATGATTTCCTTCTCATACAAATCTTAGGATATAATCAAGGCCTGGTAAACCTAGGAGATTGAGCAAAGATTACATTGACAACCAAGTGGGGGAATTTTCACATATAAATGAATGCCATTTTTTCTTATTAATGTAGGAGCCACCTTTCATAGAGATATGGAATTTTATTTCAAAGGTCTAATAGGCAAGTGCATTGTTATTTATATGGATGACTTGGTTATTTTTTAGAATGCAGGTTTGATCATATTCACCATTTTCAAAAGATATTCAAAAGGTGTAGAAGGTATGACATCTTGCTTACCCAAAATACAAATTTATTTTTTATTACCTAAGGTAAGACTATTGGTCACATTATCATGAAATAAGTATTTATATTGAACCTGAGTGTGTCAATGTGATTTCCAAGATACCTTTGCCTAATAGTAAAAATGAATTAAAGTCATTCTTTGGTAAGAATAACTTTGTATGTAAATTCATATCTAGTTTTTATAAAAATTTTAAACATTTTAATGCAATGTTGAAACATGAAAAAAATGTGGAGTGGACTCCTATAGCTAGGAAAGCCTTCTAATAAATCAAAGAAGTCATCATGCATGCACCAGTCTTAATCAACCTAGACTATGAAAATGACTTCTACCTCTATTCCTTCATGCTAGAACACACCATAGCTACAATAATCACTTAGAAGTGTTATAGGTACAAGCCACTGAGAGGGTGGGGGGGTGAATTAGTGGTGGAAAAAAATCCAATTCATTTCCAAACCCTTAAAACACTTAATATTTCAACACAACCATTTATTAAGAATACAATATGTTTATAGTAATGAACAATGAAGATAATGCAGTTCACATACACAACATAAGATCTATGTGGGAAACCCTCTTGGGGAATAAAACCCACTCTCAAGCCTAAAAACACTTAGACTACTTGTCCTATAATGTATTAAAAACTAGAGACTAATCAAGTACTTTTGACCAATATCTAGTGAAACAAAAGTTCCACAGGGAGCACCAACCCCTAAGATGATCAAGTCCTCTTGACCACCTATTGGTCAAGTATGTTTGACTCAATACCTTGATCAATTCCTCCTAATCTAAGGCCTTTAGTGAAAAACCTATTTCAAAAAGAATAACTAACCCTAAGGAATATAAATTCCTTTAGAACCTCCTTTGAAATGAACACCTCCACCTTTAAACTGATGTCTTCTACAACTGATGATGGACCTCTAATAACATAGCCCCCTTTACTTCTTCACACACTCACAATGCATCCAACGCCACCTTTTGGATCACTCTATACTTCACTCATCCTTAACCTAAAAGAGAAATATTATGACATAAAAAATATGAATTATAATTAATACACACATCTTTAATCTTTTCTGCTTATCAACCCATCCACTGGACACATCTACCTTCTTTGTCCTTCACTTTAATACTCACTATTATCACACATGCCTCTCTCAAGTCTAGAAAACATCAAATTTAATTTCTCTTATTTATAGAGCATTAATTATCATCATGTATAAAATATTTGTTTGTCATCCATAATACATTCTTTCACCCTTAATTCATCTAACATGGGTCACACTTCAGCACAACTCTCTTTCAAACAAGCCTAAGCCACCTTTTAGATCCTATAGAGACCCATTTACCTCTTTGATACTTATTTGAGAAAACTAAGAACATAGGAACACTTTCCAAGTACATGAACCCATTAAAAATTATTTATAGGTCCTTATTAAGTTACCATATCCATCACATCACCCTTATGTTAACACTCAATTAGCTCAAACACCATTTTGTACACACAGTCATTATGAATGAAAACATAGTCAAATTTTATCCCTTTAATCATACTGCATATGATTGGTTAAACCTTTATAATGAAAATATATGGTCATCATGGAGTTTAAAACATACTCCAATAAATATATCACCTTCAAACATTGATATACCAACAAGCATAACTCAATTACCTTTCTCAGGTTACTTGCAAAATAAACATGAAAACACAATAAACTTTTAGCCTTCATAGCTTTGAATATAAATTTTTTTAAATGTTCAAATCTATATTGATATATGAAATTGGATTCCTATACAAATTCACTTTTTATAGCACGAGTAAATTCTACCTATATCAAAATATATGGCCAAAAAATAGACATTGGTCTTTCCTTTGTTAAATTCAGATATTTGAATTCAAACGATCATAATTAAACTTTGAACACTTTGTTGTCATCTCATGTCCTTTATTATTAGATAAATAATAAACCATTGATATTATTTTAAGGATATTATTATTTAATGATGTTAAACTTTGAACAAGTTGACCACTTTGACTCCACTCATGCCATCGATCTCAATCGCATGATTAAACACAAATCATTACATCTTTATCCTTTACCTTTACTCAGGGTTAAACTTGGAACACTTATTACCATATAGATGAATATACACCATTATATCAATATGTATGATTTCATGTGAACCATTATATCTACATTTGGTCCTAATCTTTCTCTCTTGCAAAATCAACTAAGTATGGGAACCATTGCAATCTACCTAGAAGGCCAACTTTTAACCTCAATAACTTTTGTTGCGCTTAGATGAATGATCTAAAATTTAGACCATATGATATCATATCATAGGATAATAAAAAATATATATCAATCTTCTCTTGGAACCTTTGTGTGTGGAATATATAATGGCATTAATATACTCACTTAGATTTTTCCAGTCATAGAGCCAAATTTACACATGCATATCTTTTGATGCGCTTGATTGCATGAATTGAAACATAGCACATAGAAACTAAGAACAAAAATAAATAAACCCATATGATAAAATAATTCTAAAACTTATACACATGTGAAATATGACTACATCAAAATTTCTACTTAGCTTTTCTTGTCACATGCAAATTTGGCTAAGTATGGGAAAACACTGCCAAATTACTTGGGAGCCCAACTTTGCACTTGCATATATTTTGTTGTGATTAGCCACATGACCTAAGATTTAGTGCATAAGATCTTATCTCCTAGGTTAATTTATCCATATATCAATCTTCTCCTAAAGCTTTCATACGTGTGATATATGATGTCATGAGAAAAAAGGCCAAATAGATTGGTGCATACCAAATATTTGAGCTCTTGGGATAGAATGAATTTTGATTGAAGGACCTTCAATGGAATGACCTCCCACTTCCTATGAATGGATAGTTTCTAAATAATTACTTCTCAACTATCCCTTCCAATGCAATTTTATAATAGCCCTCAGGGTTATGGTTGGTGATGTAAAAACTAGATTAGAGTTAGAGAGTTTACTTTAGTTGTGTGTTTGATTTTGTTTTGTTGTGATTTTATTTTTCTATTCTTTGTATGTGTTATTATAGAATGTATTTTTTTATGTTAAGGTTTTCCCATTGTTTCCATTAATAACAATTAAATGGTTTTACCTTATCCCCATTATTCAGATTGATTAGTAGCTAAGACAATTATGGTAAGATAAGAGTTCAATCTAAATCCTAGTTCTCATCCTCTCGAGTTTGATCACTTCAAAATTGGTAAGGAAATGAAAATACGGTCTTAGAATTAGAAATCAGAAGGTGATCCCCCATTATTGAATAATGTGATAAGAAAGGGAATGTCTCTTGAGATAATAAAAATATTAGGGGTCACTGATTTAATGTTGAACAAGTGAATTAAGAAAATACCTATTTTTGATAGAGGTCATCACATCACTAAAAGGAACTCATCAATCACAACCAAATCATTAAGTAAGAAAAGGAATTTATTGGTGAAATGAGGTCATTGAAACATACCTATATCTTATCTATATTGGTCCCCAACCATCATATAATAAATAAAAGGAAACATAAAAATGAAAGGAAGTCTTAATCTCATGAAAATGTAAGTTTTTTCCTAAGGGTTAATTGAATAACCTCCATTGTAGGATTTCTATCCTAGTTGACAATAGATCAAGGACTTGAGTACGACCAAATCCATCTCTATAAAGATTGTAGAAACTTATATGGTAGAAGAGAATTGCAAAATCCTTCCTATCATTATCTAAATTATGTAAATAAATTACCTTTCAAGGAACTCTGAGTACCTAAGATATGTCTGAGCTTGCCTAGTGGATTCAAAATTCAATAGTATCACTCTTTGCATGAAATGATCCTTTAAATAAATTAGGGCCCAATATGTTATATTTGTATCATCATTAAGCATTCTCTTTTCCTCTAAGTTCATTTAAAGTGAGCTTTAGTTTATTATCTCAAAATTCAGTAATAAAAACCTATAGTCTAGATTCTAAACATCAAGGCATCATTTTTCCTATAGTAGTTACCATTTGATGTGACCAACACACCTAATTTTTCATATTTTAAAAATGAGGACCCTATTTTAACTAAATAAACTCCATGTCTAGGTCTTATTTTTTAATGAATCAGTCCAAGTCTAAATTAGAAGTCATTTTTTTGGGTTTGGGTATCTTTTTCAGTATGAGGTCTTGATTTGATCCTAAGTTGGCTAAGTGTTATCAAAATTTCTCTAGTAGTATTTTAGATCCCTAAGTATAAAGGCATAAATTAACATATCTATCGAAATTGTTATGTTCATCTATGTGTATTTTTTTACTATGATGTTCATATTCAGATTTTTATTTTCTAAACTAACTAGATTAACTTGTTTTTCTTACCCAAGGTTATTTTTTATATATAAAAGTGTTCTGATACCACAGGGCCACCTTACCATAAACTACTTGGTCCAAATAACAAATATCTCCCTATAGTATGAGTAAATTTTCATACTTATTCATTTTGATGAAATTTCCTTAGACAAACCATCACCACATCTCTCTCAAACCTAAAATAACCATTAATTTTAAGAGTGACAATGTAGTTCAAAATTAAATGGCTAAGTCCCTGAGTTAAATTCCAATGGATAACTTAATAGGCTCTAGGATCATTCCATGTGTTGTCACCCAGCTTCCTTGACTATCTTCTCTTTACCATGCCCCCAAATTCAAAGGATTGGGATATGTATCTACATCTTATTACTCTATAGCTTATGAATCATTAAATTTATAAGTTAGATTTCCCTAAGAAAGTAAGATTGTGCCACATGTCTTTATCTTAGTTACTCACTTTATATGAATCAAAAGGCTAAGATAGGGACCCCATGAACATCTATATTAATTACATCATGTCAATTAACATGATTCCACTTATCTAAAACTAAAAAGATTAGTCATAAGTCCCAAAGATTATAGACCCTCTAGATAAATCAGATTAGGCCATGTGGCATGATCCCACTCATCTAGATCCTACAAGTAGATTCCTAAGTCCTGAGGTTCCTTGATCATATGGATAAAGAATATCATTCCATGTGACATGATCCTATTCATTTGTAGTAAATAATATCATGCACATACTCCAAAGGTTGGATAACATCTAGGTAAATGATAATGACCCATGTGCTAACATCCAACTCATCCAGAGCCTATAGATAATTATACACATTTAGAGGAAAATTTATCTCTATATGAATGAGACCATGCCATGTGGCATGATCCCATTTACTAGTTGCTTATTACGTAGGCTAATGATTAGTCCCATAGTCAAAGATTAAATACTCTTTAGATAAACAAAATAATTTCATATGGCTATATCTTGCTCAGTCAGAGCTAGTAGGTAGAGTCATAAGTCTTGAAATCATTGATCACTTAGATAAACAAGACCATGCCACATGGAATAATCCTACTCATACACATATATTATAAGTAAGGAAAATTCTTGAAGTTACTTGAACACCTAAATAAGTGATGGCCATCCACACGGAAACAACTTGTTAACTTGTAGCATACAAACTCATCAAAAGATTATATAGAGATCCCAATCCCCCATATAAATAGGATTTTTACACATGTTGACATCTTGAAATGTGGCCAAAAGTCCTAAAGGAACATACATCAAAGCTCAATAACCAATCAGACTAGAAAAATTAGATCACATGTCTATATTTCATTAAATCAAGGTCAAAAGTCCATGGACAAGGAAAACAAGTCCTAGGTGTATAAAAACTAGACATGTGGCAAAGTCTATGATTGAATGAAGTAACTAAGGGGGAAAAAATTAGTCAAATAATGCTACATGTTTTTCTATGGATAAATAAAATAAAATACACTAGGATGGGTCTTGATATAACTATAAGGACATATTAGTCATTTTAAAGATTACTTGGCATATAGATTGATTTTGGATCACAAGCTAAGGATAAGGTCCACAAGTCCTGATTGAGCAACAAATAGACAAGTGTCATGATCCTAAGTAATTCAAATAGGACACTTGTTTAAACAAAATTTGACTTTAAATAATTATAGATATAGATTTTTATTATTTTAAAAGGAATATACAATCAAATATATTGATGAAGTTTCATGTAGCTAGCCCTTCAACCATTCATAGTTCCATAGATATAAAATAGGCATGTGTTCCCCACACTACTTATGCATAACAACTCTAACAAAGACACTCCTTCATAAGACATTTGTCTACTTTCATTGGTTATGACTTGTATATTAACCATTGGTATCTTAGTAAAGCCTAGCAAAAATATTAGTTTGTAGTCCACATCAAACCTTTCCTTAAGGCTCCTTAGTGGGTTGTGGAATTTTGTTTTATATTATCTATTATAGGATGAGGAATATTATGACATAATGTTTTTATACCATTTTAGGCCATGATGGCCAAAGGTGGGTTCTCATTCCTCTTGGAGGAAAGAACCATCTCTCCCTTCTATATATATTGCTTCTCGATATGTTAGAAAGGTTGACTCTATTTTCAAACAAATGTTGTTAGAATAATGCAAAACTAATTTTCTATGTAAATGTGTTTGGTTGCCTTAAAAATATTATACTTTATTTATACTTTAATGGACTAATAATAATGTTATAGGACTATAATTCATGTTTTCTACAAAGTTTATACATTAACTAGGATGTGATTTTAATATTTTAGTTAGGTTATTTGATTCCTTTCACTTTATTTGAAGTCTATAAGGATCTATGTGACATTTACTATAGACCTATTTGAATTTCATTCATTAAAGGAGTCTTATAATTAATCATTATTATTTTATTCTTAGATTCTCATTTCTTATGGGATTGACTCCTAGGCCATCATGAAACTTGGCTTACAATGGTGCAATTATAGTTAGGCACATTTTGGTCTTGAAAGCATTTATGTTGTCCCCTTAATAAATAAAATTTCTTTTTGCCTTACCTTATCTCTCTTTTTATTCTTATTTATGAATAAGTAATCTTTCCCTTCTTTTAAAAATGGTAAAGTGAAGTAAATTAGATCTTTTAAATTAAACATGTTGCAATGGGTCTATCCAAAAGTGTAGATGTTTTGTAGGTCAGTGAGAGAGTCATTATTAGACCTTTGTTGGTAGCATTGTATCTCTTAGAGATATATTTCAAGTAGGATATATAACAGATCCAAATAATTTTAGATTATGCCTTGGATTGGCTCAACAACAATCCAAAAATGAGAGGATGGAAGTCCATCAATTGTTCCTTGAGATAACATAGTGCATCTAATTCAATATGTGTAGTTGGGAAGGAGATTTTGGACCAAACAACTAGGAGTACACCTATGTGTTGATGCAACCATCTTTCCTTTTGGTAATTTGATTTGAAAGGATGTCTCATTATGAAGCATTGAAATAGATATTAGGATAAATATGAATCTATGAGTGCATATATATATATATATATATATTGAAGGACACTTGCCCACAATCTTGGTTTAAAGGTGAGTTGACACATGGCCATTTAGATAGTTTCATCTCATTTGTACAACCTATTGATTATGGGAGATTTAGTCAAATAAAATTATATATCTAGTGAGGATGTATTATTTAATCAAATCCAACCTATAAGTTTATAAATTTAGATGATTTAATAAAATCTAACATATAAATTTGGTAATATTAATTGATTTAATCAACTCAACATTCCAAAGGTGAACCACATATTGTAGTAGACTAGCTTGATAACCATCTTAGGTATGATAATAGTCCATAATAGTATTTTAAATATATAAATTGATTATATTTTACAATTTTAGGATCCCTTTACATGGCATATGCATCTCATATATGTCTCAAGCTAGAATCTAGGTATAATAATAGTGCCAATGTATAGAATGCTTAAAAAAATATGTATTTGAAACATATAACTATGAAGTATGGTGAATTTAAAATTGGTGCAAGTGTTGATGACATGTTTCCATGACATGACCCCACTAAATTCGGAGAATCTAATAATTGGTTTAAATGTGGAGAAAATTTTTCCATAACATGCCCCCACTATAATATTGAGATGATGAGTATTGAATAAGGGTGAAGTTCATGCCTTTTTGACATGGCCCTATTGTAATATGAAACTATAAAAATGTGGAATTTATGCCTCTATGACATGCCCCTACTAATATGACCCATTTTTAGGTGAGGGAAAGTATAATATGCTAGTTATCTTACCTCAAAAAGATAAGATAATTGTATAAGTTGTGTATGGATCATGTAACATATAGGAGTAACATATCTAGGTAGAAATAAAATTGAGGCACATAGTTTTTTATTACAATAATTAATAATATGCATGATGATATAAATCATGGCAACATATATATAGTAATAGTATAATCTTAGTAAGGAATCAAGCACACACACAAGAGCAATCAAAAGAAAATAAAAAGAGGAATGGTCCAAGGAGACCTCATACAAGGGGAATGTTCAAATTACACATAATCAAAGTGACATGACTTAATCAAATGTCCAAAAATCATAAAATGACATATTCAAATGTTTATATAATAAACAATGACAATTCAAATGTCTAAATAGGAAAATAAAGGAATGGGGGACATAATCAATGTAACATATTCAAATGATAGAACACCGAATATAATGTAATAAAATATAAATTAAATAACACACTCAAGGAATTTCATAAATGAAATAAAAAAAATATAAATAACCAACATTAACATAACATACTAGTTCCTACAAATATGTGTTTGCAAAAAATGTTAAGTACATAAGATATCAAGTACAATTTGAAATTTATAATCATGTATATAGGCATGTGTAAGTAGATAATCTCAAACATGATAATGGAAAGTGATCATATAATAATATAACTTTGGTGTATTATGATCAAAGGAGTAGGTGCTCCCAACATATGTATGACTTGAGTAGACAAAAGGCCCAACATTTTTATGTGCGTATATCACATATCTATAGTAAAATGATGTAAGGATCATATGTGTATATATAAAATAATGATATGATATTTTATAACATGGATAAAATAACATACATATAATAAATAGTACAACTAGGAACATATTGAATATTTTTGCTATTCTTGGCTTATTTGAATTTTTTTGTATTTTTTGAAACATTTGATTTTTTTAATATTTTTGGGATATTTTGGAAAGAAAAAGGCTACCCTATGATTCCCTCCAAAGGATGACCATAGGTATATCCAAGATTATAATATGGTATATCAAATTGGTGGAACTATAGAGGAGAATGTATAGGTGTAATATCTAACACTATAGGTTCTATGATGCTCTGCATATGTATTATAAGATTTTTTGGTCTTGAATAGGTAATATAAGGAGTAGGGGTTCTTGTAACCCATCACTTTATGCTCTATATTTTATTGGAAATAGTAATAATAGGAACATGTTTAATTTCTCTATATAATAGAGTATGTTGCATAGTAGTAGATGTATGTTCTATTGAATCCACTATGTATTTTTGATGCAATGGTATATAGAGTATGGGATGCCTAGGAAAGTGGATTACATGTTTATTAACCTTTTATGGAGGATTAAACTGATTAGGTATGATAATTAACTATCTTGGAATAAAATATCTTTTTCAAGTAGATATTCATATGCAACTCTAGGAATTATGAATATCGTATTTGTATGAATGTTTTTAATACACCCAGGCATTATGGAAGGTACTGCATGGATTTTGTGTATCCAATGCCATCCCAATAACATATAAAATACTCTAATGTATGATATAATCAATAATATAGTTACCATATGTGATAGGATAACCTACAAAGGTAAGTCAATCTCACCAATAATGTGTTGTGAGGTCCCATTGAATCCTCTAACCATTTTGGCTAAAGGGTATAAATTATGATGTTTATATCCCAAATGTGAAATTAATGTCATGGTTCAAAAATTATTGTTATGACCAATAAAAATACTAAATTTTTTAATAGGATAGTGATCAATGTATGCTCAAATAAATATTGAATGAAGATATGAGTCATCATCCACAATCTCATTGTTATAAAAAGTAATAGAGGGTCTCTAAACCATAGGAGGTATGTGTCATGTATAAGTACCAATAATCCTATCTAATGGCTAACCATAATTTGGTGGATGAGGATGTGAATTAGATACCATTTGCACTTCCAAATTATTTTGATAATGATCTTGTAATGGATCACTAAACATATTTTGGTCTTGATGGTCACCAGGTTGTGACCCTAAATATTTTAAAAGATCATCAAATGTAAATGTTGACCAAATTTAACCTTGTAGGTCAAATTAGGGCCCCTATAGGTAAAAAAATGAATTTTTAGATGTATTAAGGGGTATATTTTGTCATGGGGTGTATTATAAGTTATTTAATGTCATTTAATGTCATCCTAGCTTTGGTCTTAATCATATTAGTTAATTTGTCATTTTAGGTCATTTAATAGGCTTTTAGGGGTCATAAATGCAAGTGGCATAGTTACAAAGGTGTATATATGTAATTTTTTCCTTTAAATCATCCAATAGGTCATATTACATATCAATAATGTTAGTTCAATTATAATATTTTAGGTTATCTAATTGAACTTCAAAAAACTAACAAAAAAAGGGGAGTTTGGGACTTGTACAACCTATGGGGATAAGTGACACATGAGGGAAGGTCATTTAATTTATCTTAATATTATCACACTCATATTATTTCTTAAAATTATTTTGAAGTTCTAAAAAATCTACAAAACCTTTCTACTCATTTCTTGCCCTTCTAGACATGCATAAGTGATCAACATGTTTGTACTTGGTACAGTCAACAAGAGAAATTCTAGGTCAAACATATTTAGGAAGTGAAATTATAATAATAGAGATTAATTTCCATAAAAATATTTTTAATAATGGTGGTGTGTGTTTTATTAACCATCCTCATGAAGTCGAATGTGTTTTTTTGCTTGTTGTTTCATGCACCCTTTAGGTTTTGCTCTATTTTGGGTAGGTTCGTATGAACTAGTTGGTGATGTTAACTCCAAAGGATGTGGTATCCATTATAAAATTATATCCATGTCTAGTTTCATGTTTCATGGTGGTTTGATGAGAAAGTTATCTTATGTTGTAAGAAGGTGCCACCATGTGTAGTCTTAGTTAGTTTTCCTTGTTGCAGATTGTGTGTTTCTATTTAGAGGTCTCATGGGAGTGGGATGTGATATTTTAAATGTATCAAGATCACCTCATTTAATTCTTGGTTTTATTATATCAGGTTTGGATCAAACCTTCAGTCTTGTTACTCACAGTCAACTCCTAGCTCACTTTTCACTTTCTACCATGATTGAATCATGTATAATGGAGGTATGTATAATATTCATGGATTATTAACTATGGATTAAAATTATTAATCATGTAATTAATTAGGAAAAAATAGGTTATAGCTTCTAAATAATGTAAAAATGGATTGTTGCAGTCATACACAACACCTCCATATAGTCTACCATTGGAAAATGCATGTACAGGTGCTCCTATGAAGGCCAATCATGTTGAAAGGGAGTTTTGAGAAAAGTAGGGTCTTGATAATGAAAATATTTCATTTAATAATTTTTAAAGGATTCCAAACATCATTAAAATTCACAAAACATGCATATACCCATGGTTTTCCCTTCACTGTTAGGTCTATAACATTGCGAGTATACTTACATGTATCATTCATGAGCAAACTCATGGGAACAAGGTTTAAAAATAGTATGAGGTCATTGAAGTTGAAAAAATACATTTGAGAATTTGGTTAAGGCCTATAACTGATCATAAACATGTGAATATGCATACTACTTACTTTTCTCATCCTCACTACTTGAATGTGAGAATATTCACTTACAAGTGATGTTACAAGGGGCTAAGAACTCCCAATGGAAGATTTGGACAAGTCAAATCCTTCCTTAGAGTCTTAAAGTGTTGAAGAGATCATAATAAATATGCTTTAATCCTAAAGTGGAAAATTTAAGATGAGAAACCATGATCATGAGGTGACTATGTATTTAGGGACATTTTCCCTAAAGAGTGAAAATAGAAGCCTAGGGCATTATGTTGAAGATCATAAAATAGGGATAATAAAGGATTTGGTGCATAAAATACCTTTAATAGTAGCCCCTACATAGGAAAATGACCCTACAAGGTTTGGAGGGGAAATGGACAAGAGAAGATAGTTGATGAGAGTCCTAAATTTGCCTACAAAGACATTAAACTCAAGCATTGGTGTCTACATGATTGTGACCTAAATGAAACTGTCTTCACCCAAGTTGTAAATTGAACTTTGACACCATATTTGAATTCTTCCAAATGATTAAAAGGAGTAATTTAACTTGAGAGATCATCAAATAGGTTCATAGGCTGTATTTTACCCATCATGTACTCCTATAGGTGTCTTAAACTTTGAAGCATACACCTACAACTGACTAAGTGTGGAAGTGGATTTGATTAAGGTGAATTTGAAGGGTAATAAACCTATATACATAAGAACATATTATGAAACATTTATTAGAGTTTTTAGATAATTTACAAAAGAGCATAACATGTTTTCAAATGCAAAATCTACACCTATAAGTCCATTTACCTTAGGAAGTCCACCACTGTTGATTGTTATAGGCATTGAGTAAGAAGTAGTACTTTCAATGATGATAATGCTACCCAAGGTGAAAAAATAGGTACAAATCCTTTTGAAATTATCATGGAGACTTCAAGAAGGGTTTTCAAGCATTGAATTTAAGATTTAAACATACATAGACATCTATAGTTGTCTCCTCCAGTGCAGGAATTACAGCCAAGGTTATATTTAAACTTATGGTATCAAGGTGTAAATATGGATGAGAAAGGTTTATATGATATTGACCACCATTTAACACTCTCATGACGTGGAAATAGGAGAATAGAAGGCTCAAATGTGGCATACACCATCCATTCCTTAAATCATGCACATAGTTTGTCATAGCACAGGTCTATCTTGGGTTTTTGAGTATTTGAGGGGTCAAATGACCTTAGCAAGGGCCAATATTTGGTAAATAAACATATTTTTAACTAGGAGGAGATCATACAACTTTTATTTTTAATTATGAAACAGGGGAAGTACCCTCTATTTTGTCTCAAATAGAGGGTACTTCCCTTTGTGCATAAATATGCAGTCTTATGAAGATGGATGAGAAGGATGGACTAAGGGATATTTAGACACTAAAAGAAAGTGTATGGGTTTGAAAATAATGAAAGGGAAATTTAAAGATATCTCAAATAAGGTATAATCCTTAAAAATAGGTCTAACCCCTTAGGAGTTACAACCAAACCTACTAGTCCTTAGGAGTTACAGCCAAACCTGATAGTCCTCCTATCCTAAAAATTCATCCATAACCTCATAATGTTAACATTGATGTGAGAAGATACAAATTGGAGATGTGTATTTTTGGTTAGTCCATTATTATAATTTGTAACATGTAGATGGTTGGAAGTCATCAACTTATTTTGGTGTATCATCTCCCTTAGGATAGTTTGATTTCAATTTTCTCTCTCCCTTGCCCCCCCCCACCCCCCCAAAGTTTAGGTGTATAAGTGATCCAAAGTGGTACATCAAGGGAGTTATCCCTATATAGATATTCACCTTATCCTTAGGCTATCCACACGCCTAGAGATGTTTCAATTGTGCCACTTGGATAAAGAGAGATGATACATCTCCTCAAAAGGTGAAAATCTAAGTGACAACAATAAACTATTAGTTATCAAGATCTTGGATCTTATGATTAAAGGTATAACATCAATTAGTAGATTGCATAGGGTACTAGTGATAGTCATAATAAGCATTGTTACAATATCCATGAGTTAAAGGTCTATTCATATCAACTTATATGGGAGGAGGGAGAGATATAAGATGATAATCTACAAGCTTCTTAAGTAGAGAAGCTGAAAACTTAGGTAATCATGTAAATTATCTAATTGGTGTATTAAATGAGACAAACCAATTAGGTTATTATGACACTACATAATTTATTGTAGTTGTTTCCTTTTTAGGCTCTATAGGTTTTACCTTATAACTTTGTTTGATATGAAAATCGGTATTAGATGTAGTCAGTGTGTTTTCTATATACTTAATCTTGTTAAACTTTTTCAATGAAATAAGTTTCATTTCATGATCTCTAAAAAATGCTATAAGTCATCAAAAGATTTTAACATTTTTAAAATAATGTACTCATGTAATGGGGCAAGCAAACTTTACTTGAAGATGTCTTAAAGATATTTATCTACCATTTTATTTTTTGTTTTCACCCAAATTGTCTTATACCTAAAGAGATATTCAATGATAGGTTCATTGGTTCCTTATTTGATCTTGGGAATTTTTTCATACGATACCTTTTCTATAATGTTGATAGATAATTATTCCAAAAATTAATCCATAATAGATTTGAATGTTTTTATTTATTAGATTGGTAAATCATAGAACCACCTTAGAGCATAGTCCTTGAGGCTCCTTGAAAATATTTTAGTCAAAATTTTTTCATTGGAGGCATAATAAAGGAATGCCACATAAAAATATACGAGTTTTTATTTAGTATCACTCTTTCCATCATAAAATTTGAACTTAGGTACGACAAAATGATTTATCAAGGGATGAAAATATATCTCAGGTGTAAGAGGCTTATGTAAAACCTCTTTTGAATCAATAACATAAGGTGAATTCATAGAATTTTTCTCAATATTATTAACCTTATCTTTAAAAAGTTTTATAGTTTGGATAAGATCTTGCAAATTTTAATTTCTAATATTGGAATTTCAAAAATCCACCAAATGAGGTGTACCCATGATTTTATTTGATATAGGCATTAAAACTAGTAACTCAATTATAGTACTAATGGTTCCCATGGAGGGTGTAATAATAGTAGGATTTATTTTGGGGAACAATGGTGTAAACACATAACCCATGCCCCAATTATATGTATGAAGTGATGATGTGATCAAGTGGAGGGAAACAAAAATATGGAGATGTCTCATAGCTATAATAACATTATCAATAGATGCACCTAGTTATTCATCTATGTTTTTTACCTTTTTAGTTTCCAAAATGGTTTTTATGATATCATCAAGATCTTTAGGGTTTTGATGGATACACTCTCAAAACAGAGTAATAGTCTACATTTTTTCTTGACCTATTTTCTCATGTTCATTATTTTCATTATCAAAATCTTATTCTATGATAAACTCTTCAAAATTTTGTTCATTTTTATCATTGGAACTTGTATTAGGCATAGAGTTTGATATTTCATGAGTTTGAGACATCTTAGGTGGTATAAAAGGAATCTCCAAGTGTTTAATATAAACACCACCTAATCTAGGGATATGCCTAGGTTGCATACATATAATATAATAAATAAGTAAAAACACAATGAAAAACCTCAAGAGGCTGAAGATATTAGGGCAAGCTAGGATTTGCATAAAGAGACACAAAGGTCAAGTTCACTAAATGTTTAACCCTAAATTTATATAAAGGGGTATCTAGGGTTTAAAATATTATATTATATTCTACACAAGGGTGGTGAAATAATATAATAATGACAATTAATATAAAAATTAGACAAATAAAATTCTATATTTATACAACTAAGATTGTTAAAACTAGTAAAGTATATATGTTGATAGATACTGTAATAAATTAGAAATAATGATACTTAACTGGTTTATTATGCACATGCATGTTTGGGAAGAAATAGGATGGAAGTGGAATAAATGATGAAACTTAAAAAATATTTAGATTTTGGAAATATCCTTTTTGTGGTCTTAGATGTTTCAAGTCTAGATAGTTGCATCGATACATGTGTCTAACTCTATCATAGGTGTCCTATACAAAATATTGGTTTAATATGGATGTGACTAACTAGAGCCTTATGGGTTTTTTGTAGCCTTTATTTTTATGTATTTAGATAATGTGAATAGGTTATCACTCTTTTCCAAATTATCAAACCCTAGCTTTTCATTCTTGAATTGATTGTGGAAAAAATGGGTTAGTGAGCTCATAGTGTTGAGTTAACCCCAAATAACCCTCTATCAATGGGCATTGCCTACATAGATAATACTCTAAATAGGGATTAAAAATAATTTAGTTATTACATATATGTTGGTTTTTGTGTACACAAGGGTGCAATGTGTGATGATAAAATATATTTAATGACCTAACTTATAACTTGAAAAATATGGCTCATGGACTGCATCAAATCTGTATAGTTACATTGATGTAAGTGTCTAACTCTAACATAGGTGTCCTATATATAATATTTATTGGATATAGATGTTACCAATTGGATCATTATATTTTTTCTATGATCTTTCTTCTGATGACTTTAGATCATGTGCATAGGTTGTCACTCTTTATCAAATGTTCAAAACTTAAATTTTCACTCTTAGAGTGATTATGGGCAAAATGGGTTAGTGGGATCCTAGTGTCAAGCTGACCCCAAATATCCATCTATAGATGGGTATTTCCTACATATCCAATACTCTGAAGAGGGCCTCATATTGATATAGTTATCCCCCATGTATTGGCTTGTATGTGGAAAATGGTGAAATGTGTGATAATAAAAAACATGCAATGACCTATATTGTAACTTGAAAAGTTTGGCTCATGGTCTACTCTTTGGATGCTTTAGAACTGTATAAAGATTTTTATTAAGAATGATATATAAATAATATAAATAGGTTAGATTTTCTCACTTTAATTCTTGATTGAGTGCTTCTTGGTATGTTTCCTTATGAGTTGTATGTGATTTCTCGATGTCAAATGAATGAGGGTTGATCTTGTACATATACCAATCCCTTTTGGAAATATATTACATTAAATAACTTAGGATAACCTTGTGGATACATTACTTTTTGAAAATTGGATGAATTTTGGGAATTATATAATTTTTAATAAAATGTATAGTTACATAAACACACGTGTTTTCCTAGGACATAAGTGTTAGAGGAGCTAGAAAATAGGTACAAGTCAAAAATAGTAGTGAAGGATAATGATTAGGTTTAAAGATTTTTTCTTAGTATGTAAGGATTGGGTCATCATAATAATAATGGTTAGACCAAGAGATAAGTAATTTGGTGTAAATAAATAGTTAAAGTGATCCTTTTGATAGTAGGAAGGTCTAAAATTGAAAGGTATAATTGATAGGTATTTTTCAAGTGTATAAGACCGAGGTACTATATAAATCAAAATTTAGTATCTAAAACATCATATTTATTTATAGTGACATGTATTTAGGTTAAGTGAAATATTGATTTCACTGTATTCATATAATCAAATGATTGATATTTGTTGCATTACAAAACATGCTTTTTTATTTCTTCTCTCTCTCTTATCTTTTGCTCCTTTTTATAAATCTATTAGCTTAGGGTCTAAAATATATTTAAATGCAATATTGTAATACCCTTCTTAAGTTTGATAGTGTTTTCCTGATGATATGTCATCATATGGATGACTGGTGTGTTAAGTGTGTCATTGAGATCGACGTGTGAGCGAGATGTCTTGAGATTGATTGACCTAGTTGTGGTAACTTAGAATCAAGTTCATTATGACTCCTGTAGGACTGCCTTAGGTTGTATGCATTTGAAACTTACACCAATTCATATTTTTGTGTATTGGTTACTTTTGTCTTCTAAGGATTTTTGTTTTGATGAGCCACTCTTGTCAAGGTATCCATTGGACTGGATTTGTGTTAGTTCAAACATGTTGCTAGAACTTGTCAAGTGGTTATGCTATGTTAAGTTAGTCCTAAGTGCATGACTTGTATCTTCTAGGTACTTTGATAATTAAATCTATTTTTAATATGGGAATAATAACATTGTTGCTATGGTGATTGATCTTAGATAACATTTAATAATAAACATGAATAAGTTTGTAAATAATTACATATTTATATAAAGAGATATTAAAATGACATGATGTGAATACACATGTTAAATAAATAAATGTTCCTATTTATTCATAATTTAAAATAAATAAATAATTAGTTTTAAATATTACTATTCCAATTATTATATGTATTTATATAAAATAAAAACTAAAATAATATCTCTAGTTCTGTAATAAGCTTATTTTATTTAGTTACATAGTGTTTTCAAGGTATTAATTAATTTAACCAATTAAAGACAAAAATAATGACTAACCCATTAATGTATTGACGGATTTTTCTTTTAAAAAAAAATACAAAAGAATAAGTGAAACCCTAAACCTAAGTTTTATGATAAAATAATGCATCTCTTTCATTTAAAAGTCAACTAAAAAGAGGCAAGGGACATTGGGAAGATTGGCCAAGGGAGGAGGAAGAAGGTGGAAGAGGAAGAAGGAGAGCTTGGGAGAGGAATGAAGCAAGGAGATTTTTTAATCATGCAAGGGGTTTTTCTTATTAAATCTTTAAGTTTTTCTTCATATTAATAAACAAATATGATATTCAATGAAAATATTAAAAAAAATGTGTTTTTGAAAGTGGGTTGTTTTGTATATTCAAATCCTAGCTCTTTTAAAACTCTCATGGGTTATCTCCAATTGTATTCTAGATCTAGATCAATAAATATATATTTTTTGAAAAATATGCATATGTATATAGATGTGTCTATATATATATA
>JARHVA010000033.1:6097500-6247500 GCA_037957365.1 Torreya grandis | reverse complement strand
AATTGAAACCTCTTACCTTTATTTTCATATTCATGTTTATCCTTTCATATTTATATTTAAACTCAATTTGATATTTTTTGTGAGTCCTCTTTGTACCCTATTCCTTAGTAGTTTTCTGAGAGATCATATTTTTGTTGTTAATTTTAATTTTTTTTGAACTTTTCATTTCATGTTGTTATTACATTATGTCTATTTTATGACTTATATGAGTTGTCTTTATCTTAAATATTGATTTATAAATTTAGTTTAATTTATAATATTTTTAGGATATTTTACTCAAAATCATTTTGTGAGATCATGATGTCAACATCACACTCTTCACTTAATTAACCATTAACCGTTTATATTGCTATGATCTCATTCTGTGTTGATTTCTATGTTATATTATCCATTTGTGTTAATAGTTTCAATGTTTAATAATTGATCTCATGAAGACCATAATCTGATTTCACCATGTTTAATAATCCTTCTTGTTATAAAGTCTGATTTGAGTATAATTGATGTTGGATTGATATTATGCATTCTATTTAGGCATGTGCCTTATCTTTTATGTGTATTCTATTTTATACAAGTTGAAAAGTGTTTTGAAATTTAAACATATCTATAGTGTCATTTTCTAGTTATCACCCCTTCTATAATCATATTTGATTGTTGAGTTATCTATATTTGTTAATATTAGTATGTTTGAGTGAAATGTCAAAAAAAATTAGTGTGGTTTTGTGTGTGCCTGAAGTATAAATTTTGGGTATTATATTTTGGTATTAGAGCATTGTCAAACACTGGGAAATCTAGAGTGTCAATGTTCTACTACATGCTCTCTACAACTTTAGCTCACAAGTGTACAAGTAGAATGACTTGGTGAGAGTGTAGGTAGTTATAGACATGGACTACATCAAAAATCATTAAATTCTAATTGTAGGATGCATTCCATTGGTGAATGGGAACATCATGTTAGATAGAAGTCAATTGTTATTTGATTTCTATTATGGTGAAGTATTTAACCACAGTGGACCACTGTACCCTAAAGTGAATAAAATAATAGAATGGTGAATTTTTTTGATTGATTATTTTGCTCTCATGTCTCATTAATAATTATTTATGTTAGTTGGTTTTCACTATTCTATGGTAGAAAATAAGTATTTATTGAGAAAAATTGTACATATATATGTTTATGTATGGTAAATACCTACTTTAATCTATATTCCCATACACTTATAATGATTATGTATTAATTCATTAAGCGAATATGACTCTTAACAAAATATGTATATAGTTAAAAATATAATAAGATTGATTGTTTTAAATCAAACTATTAGTAATAGTAGTTTGAAGCTAGTATGCTCTAGTTAATATTTCATTGTTAATCTTGGTTAGGTGTAAGGTAGGAGGTTATAAAGAGCCCTTATACTATTATGTTTTAGTAATATAATTTAGTTATCATTAGTGGGTTATAAACTTTGTGTATGCTAGTTATTATACAACTAGATGGCACCTAGTATGATTTGGATGCTTACATTTTGATCAAGAGGGTTGTAAGTTATAATCTTATCCTTGATTATGTAGTTGAACCCTACATGTATCCATAAGTGATTTAAGAGTAAGTGTGTGGTTAAGGTCCTAATAATTTCCTTTGTATCCCCCTTTTCATTACAAAGAATGAATGCACCTTCCTACCTATAAAATAATTAATTTTATTTTGAGATGACCATTTGGGTTCCAGTTATGGATCACTTGGGTGTTTATTTTAGCATGGAATAGTGGTTGTAATTACAAGGATAGTTTACACACACACACACACACACACACGCACGCACGCACGCACGCACGCACGCACGCACGCACGCACGCACGCACGCACGCACACACACACACACACACACACACACACACACACACACACACACACACACACACACACACACACACACACACTTGGGTGTTTATTTTAGCATGGAATAGTGGTTGTAATTGCAAGGATAGTTTAAATTATGATTTTCTAATTTAGTTTTATGAATTCATTGACTTATTGACTCTTAAATTTATTATTGGAATTTTGAATATTCAAATTATTATGGTATTTTAGTTTTTGATGAATGTTGGTTCACATATATATATATATATATATATATATATATATATATATATATATATGGCATTGTGTGAGGGAGAAGAAGTAACGTTTAAAAGATATTGGGTTAGAATGGGAACCTATTTAGAATAGGTTTATGATACCATATTTCTCAACCACTAGATGTGGTATTGATTATTATTTAAATATACATTATTATGTCCATTTATTGGGAGTTCTAAAGAGGTTGGGGGGTCTAAAGAGGAAATATGGAGGTTTTGATAGGTCTAAGTAGTTGGGAGGTATAAGTAGTTTTGAGAGGTATAAAGAGGTTTAGCAAGTTATTTTTGATGTTTCAATTGATGGGAACTATTTTTATTTACACATTGGAGTGTTTTTTATATTATTCTAGTAGTATATACTTTATTATATGACTTGGAAGTTTTTTTCATTATTGCTTGTTACATAGTGGATATAATATTATCGTATAGTGTATTAGTTATTTTAATCTTGTTTAGTGATATTAAAAATTCATAATATCAGTTGGTAGTGTATATGACATATGAAAATTATTTGGAGTTATGATATTTTGTTCAGTAGAAACCACATGGAATTATGTTTTGGTTAATAGTTGGCTCAACATTGCATAGATGAATGGCATTAGGGTAATTATATTAGTTCCATGTTTTGATACTATCTTTCTTATTACTATCATACTATGGGATGGTGTAGGATTTATTTGGAATATGTATTTATGATCTAGCATATCAAAGTATTGAAAGAAACATTTTGATGTTGTCACTCTTGTGACCATTTAGTAAGTAATTATTTGAGTTTTGTAATATTGTTAAGGTTCACTTAGTAGTGGGATTTTATGATTAGCTAATGTGGTGGGTTACATTAGATGTTTCTATTTTAGAAGCATCGATGATGACCCATTTTTTAATGGGGGTGAATGTAATACCCTTCTCAAGTTCAGAACTATTTTCCTGATGACATGTCATCATGTAAATGGCTGGTGTGTCAGGTGTGTCATTGATCTTGATGTGTGAGCAAGATGTGTTATGGTTTATTGACCTAGTTGTGGTAACTTAGAATTAGGTCTATTACAAATCTTATGAGACTACCTTGGACTATGTGTATTTGACACTTCTAATAATTCATATTTTTGTGTATTGGTCGCATATGTCTTCTAAGGATTTCTATATTAATGAACCACTCTTGTCATAGTAGCCATTAGAATGGATTTGTGTTAGTTAAAACCATTGATAGAACTCATCAAGTGGTTTTGCTATGTCAAGTTAGTCCTTATTGCTTAACTTGTATCTTCTAGGTACTTTGATAATTAAATCTAATTTTAAGATGGGAATAATAACATTGTTTCTATGGTGACCAAGCCTAGGTGACATTTAATAATAAATGTGAATAATTTTGTAAATAATTACATAATTATATAAAGAGATATTAAAATGGCATGATGTGGATATGTAGGTTAAATAAATAAATAATTCATTTTAAATATTACTATTCTCGTAATTGTATGTATTTATATATTAATAAAAGTTAAAATAATATCTCTGATTTTGTAATAAGCTTATTATATTTATGTACCTAGTGTTTTCAAGGTATTAATTAATTTAATCAATTAAAAAAAATAATAATGACTAACCCATTGATGTATTGATGTATTTAAAAAAATAAAAAGAGTGAAATCTTAACCCTAAAAGAAAATGATAAAATAATACATCTCTTTTGTTTAAAAGTCAACCAAAAAGAGGTGAGACATTTGGAAGATTGGACAAAGGAGAAGAAGAAGGAGAGCTTGGAAGAGGAACGAAGCAAGGAGCTTCTTTAACCAAGAAGAGATTTTTATTCTTAAATCTCTGATTTTTTCTTCATATTAATAAATAAATATGATATTGAATGAAAATATTTAAAAAATATATGTTCTTGAAATTGGGTTGTTTTGTATATTCAAACCCTAGTTCTTTTAAAACTCTCCTGGGTTATCTCTGTTTGCCTTCTAGATCTAGATTAATAAATCTCTCTTTTTTTTAATATGCATATGTATGTGTGTGTATGTGTATAATATTTTCAATATTGTGCTACATGAGTTTATATATATATATATATATATATATATATGATAGGGTCTATTTTATTTGAATTTTTATTCTTTAAAAAAATTTAAAAAATATTGATTATTGGGGGGGAGTGGGGCAGTTGAATTGTCCCATCCACCTCCCATTTTAGGGAGGGGAGGGGGATGGCCAACTGGCCTGCCCCCAACCCTGCTATGAAAGCCAAGCCAATGACCATGGCTGCGATTAGGGCCTTATTCCCCAATCATTAGCCATCGACCACCATACCCTACAGTTAGGGTAATTGGTTTTTAAAAAAAACATATCTAATATATAATAAGATAAAATATAAAAGAATATAAATAAAAGATAATAAAATAATAAATAAAAAACATAAAAATGTATTTGAATATAATATATATATATATATATATATATATAATTTTGAAGTCTTTGTATATTGAATAAATTTTATGTGTGTGTGTGTGTGTCCGCGCTTCATTTTTCATATTTAATAAATATAATTTGGCCTAAGAATAAATATTACTCCAAATATAAATATAAGTTATATATTTAAATATTAGAATTGATTTTTTTGGGTAAATAACTATATATATTGATGCATACGTAGTTGGACAAATGAAATATATATATACAATGTATATAGCATTTACTTAAGAATTAGGGTATAATGAAAATAGTTGTTTCAATGGCATATTGTATAATTATTTATGTATACAAAAGGAGGTATAGAATATTTTAGTAATGATTGGTATCATTTTGAGAAGCATGCATGCCGTGCATGTGTGTGTGTGTGTGTGTGTGTGTGTGTGTGTGTGTGTGTGTGTGTGTGTGTGTGTGTGTGTGTGTGTGTGTGTGTGTGTGTGTGTGTGTGTGTGTGTGTGTGTGTGTGTGTGTGTGTGTGTGTGTGTGTGTGTGTGTGTGTATTAAACACAAATGAAAGTACACAAGTAACAATTCTCAAAATTACTTCTACTCTTGAATGGGCTTGGATATGGATATAAATTCAATTTAATCTAAGTGTAATTAAATATGAATTATCATCATTCGACAATAATCAAAGTTAAAGATTTCTTTTAGGTATATGAATAGTTTATGTATGAGGATGTAAATTTGAGGTCCCATATTAATATCATAGATGTAGTATTTTGAAATGGAAATAGAATTTTGTGCTTGCCTTAATGAATATTTGATCAATTGACATTTTTTATTAAAAAATGGAGAAATTCACAAGTGGAAGTCGATAAGATTCCCTACTATTATAATATTGTTTTTCACATGTTATGTGAGCATTATAAAACTATTGGTTAATAGGATGTATGAATTGTTAGTTTGTTCATATAGACATAATGTATCTATTTAATAGAATTTAATAAAAAAAACTTATTGTTAACATAATAAATTGGTGTTAATTAGTGATTTGTGTTGAGCTTGGTTATCAATAAGCTTGGTGTGATTTTGATGTGTAATATTTACCCATTGATCAAGTTTATTAACTGTTTAATTTATTTTTAATATGTTTATTAATTTACAAAAAATGAAGTATTTAAAGGGTAAAAATATCTTGCTCAGTGTAAGTTGACCCTATTCTATTTGACTATTTTTTTAGTGTAGGTTGGAAAGAAATAGTGATATAATATTTTTATGTTGAATTAGTAGCATCTTGTATGTTGTTTGATTTGAGTTTGAGTATATGGTGGCTATACATTTATTGTACAATGGGTCAATTGTAAATTTTTGTTTTTAGATAATATCATTAACCTGATGTGACTTATCATTGAAAAATTCATGTTGGAGCTTATGTATTGGATAACTATAATGATTGTAGTATTATTTAAATATATCAATATATAATAATATTATTTAATCTAAATTATCAATGATTTATTTGTAATATTTAATGCATTGGTGATAGATGTAAGCTAGCACATGAATAATATAGTTATTTATAGTAGTGTTTTGGAAACTATTTTAGCCATGAGTTAAGAACCTAGTTAAGTAGGATAAATTAAATATTATTTAGGTGAAAATTAATAATCATTTGAATAAACTAATGTTTTAATATCAAAGATTCTTAATTAAATGATAACATTAATGTTAAGAACTCATTATTTGAATAGTAAAAAAATATTAATTATATTATGACTATATATATGAATTTGACCAAAAATTATTTGTATAACTGATATTTCATATTAAGATTATTAAGATTAATCAATAATTTCACAATACCAAGATAAGTTAAACTCACTATATTTCAAGTCTAACAATGTGTGTGTGTGTGTGTGTGTGTGTGTGTGTGTGTGTGTGTGTGTGTGTGTGTGTGTGTGTGTGTGTGTGTGTGTGTGTGTGTGTGTGTGTGTGTGTGTGTGTGACACAAATGAAAGTACACAAGTAACAATTCTCAAAATTAATTCTACTCTTGAATGGGCTTGGATATGGATATAAATTCAATTTAATCTAAGTGTAATTAAATATGAATTATCATCATTTGACAATAATCAAAGTTAAGGATTTCTTTTAGGTATATGAATAGTTTATGTATGAGGATGTAAATTTGAGGTCCCATATTAATATCATAGATGTAGTATTTTGAAATGGAAATAGAATTTTGTGCTTGCCTTAATGAATATTTGATCAATTGACATTTTTTATTAAAAAATGGAGAAATTCACAAGTGGAAATCGATAAGATTCCCTACTATTATAATATTGTTTTTCACATGTTATGTGAGCATTATAAAACTATTGGTTAATAGGATGTATGAATTGTTAGTTTGTTCATATAGACATAATGTATCTATTTAATAGAATTTAATAAAAAAAACTTATTGTTAACATAATAAATTGGTGTTAATTAGTGATTTGTGTTGAGCTTGGTTATCAATAAGCTTGGTGTGATTTTGATGTGTAATATTTACCCATTGATCAAGTTTATTAACTGTTTAATTTATTTTTAATATGTTTATTAATTTACAAAAAATGAAGTATTTAAAGGGTAAAAATATCTTGCTCAGTGTAAGTTGACCCTATTCTATTTGACTATTTTTTTAGTGTAGGTTGGAAAGAAATAGTGATATAATATTTTTATGTTGAATTAGTAGCATCTTGTATGTTGTTTGATTTGAGTTTGAGTATATGGTGACTATACATTTATTGTACAATGGGTCAATTGTAAATTTGTGTTTTTAGAATATCATTAACCTGATGTGACTTATCATTGAAAAATTCATGTTGGAGCTTATGTATTGGATAACTATAATGATTGTAGTATCATTTAAAGATATCAATATATAATAATATTATTTAATCTAAATTATCAATGATTTATTTGTAATATTTAATGCATTGGTGATAGATGTAAGCTAGCACATGAATAATATAGTTATTTATAGTAGTGTTTTGGAAACTATTTTAGCCATGAGTTAAGAACCTAGTTAAGTAGGATAAATTAAATATTATTTAGGTGAAAATTAATAATCATTTGAATAAACTAATGTTTTAATATCAAAGATTCTTAATTAAATGATAAAATTAATGTTAAGAACTCATTATTTGAATAGTAAAAAAATATTAATTATATTATGACTATATATATGAATTTGACCAAAAATTATTTGTATAACTGATATTTCATATTAAGATTATTAAGATTAATCAATAATTTCACAATACCAAGATAAGTTAAACTCACTATATTTCAAGTCTAACAATGTGTGTGTGTGTGTGTGTGTGTGTGTGTGTGTGTGTGTGTGTGTGTGTGTGTGTGTGTGTGTGTGTGTGTGTGTGTGTGTGTGTGTGTATTAAACACAAATGAAAGTACACAAGTAACAATTCTCAAAATTACTTCTACTCTTGAATGGGCTTGGATATGGATATAAATTCAATTTAATCTAAGTGTAATTAAATATGAATTATCATCATTTGACAATAATCAAAGTTAAGGATTTCTTTTAGGTATATGAATAGTTTATGTATGAGGATGTAAATTTGAGGTCCCATATTAATATCATAGATGTAGTATTTTGAAATGGAAATAGAATTTTGTGCTTGCCTTAATGAATATTTGATCAATTGACATTTTTTATTAAAAAATGGAGAAATTCACAAGTGGAAATCGATAAGATTCCCTACTATTATAATATTGTTTTTCACATGTTATGTGAGCATTATAAAACTATTGGTTAATAGGATGTATGAATTGTTAGTTTGTTCATATAGACATAATGTATCTATTTAATAGAATTTAATAAAAAAAACTTATTGTTAACATAATAAATTGGTGTTAATTAGTGATTTGTGTTGAGCTTGGTTATCAATAAGCTTGGTGTGATTTTGATGTGTAATATTTACCCATTGATCAAGTTTATTAACTGTTTAATTTATTTTTAATATGTTTATTAATTTACAAAAAATGAAGTATTTAAAGGGTAAAAATATCTTGCTCAGTGTAAGTTGACCCTATTCTATTTGACTATTTTTTTAGTGTAGGTTGGAAAGAAATAGTGATATAATATTTTTATGTTAAATTAGTAGCATCTTGTATGTTGTTTGATTTGAGTTTGAGTATATGGTGACTATACATTTATTGTACAATGGGTCAATTGTAAATTTGTGTTTTTAGATAATATCATTAACCTGATGTGACTTATCATTGAAAAATTCATGTTGGAGCTTATGTATTGGATAACTATAATGATTGTAGAATTATTTAAAGATATCAATATATAATAATATTATTTAATCTAAATTATCAATGATTTATTTGTAATATTTAATGCATTGGTGATAGATTTAAGCTAGCACATGAATAATATAGTTATTTATAGTAGTGTTTTGGAAACTATTTTAGCCATGAGTTAAGAACCTAGTTAAGTAAGATAAATTAAATATTATTTAGGTGAAAATTAATAATCATTTGAATAAACTAATGTTTTAATATCAAAGATTCTTAATTAAATGATAACATTAATGTTAAGAACTCATTATTCGAATAGTAAAAAAATATTAATTATATTATGACTATATATATGAATTTGACCAAAAATTATTTGTATAACTGATATTTCATATTAAGATTATTAAGATTAATCAATAATTTCACAATACCAAGATAAGTTAAACTCACTATATTTCAAGTCTAACAATGTGTGTGTGTGTGTGTGTGTGTGTGTGTGTGTGTGTGTGTGTGTGTGTATGTGTATATATATGTATATATATATGTGTGTGTGTGTGTGTATATATATATATGTATACATATATATATATGTATATGTATATATATACATATATATATATACATATGCATATAATATATATATATATGTGTGTGTGTGTGTGTGTGTGTGTGTGTATACACACACACACACACACACACACATATATATATGTATATAATATATATATATGTATGTATATATATGTGTATATATATATATGTATGTGTGTGTGTGTGTGTGTGTGTGTGTGTGTGTGTGTGTGTGTGTGTGTGTGTGTGTGTATGTATGTATAATGTTTTAGATTAAGGTAAAAATAGGTTTTGAAGGGACCCCAAAACCCTAAAACAAAGGAAGAAGGATATAACAATAACGAACCATAGGAACAACAAACCTAACGCCTACTGCAAAGCAGCATCAAAATAGGTTTTACAGGGACCTGAAACCACAAAACAAGAAAGTAAGAGGAAAGACCCTAGGTTTTACAGAGACTTGGAAACTCAAATACATTAAGAAAATAAAGGACTAGATTATGAAACCAGTTAAAACATCCAACAAAAAGGACCAGAACAAAAAGAAAAAAAAGACCCTATTCTTCTAATTTCAGGATCATCTTCACCGCCTCCTTTCCAATCACACCAGTGTCATGTATGGATATTACAGCCAATGTAGCAGCCTCTTGCATTACTTTCTTCCTCAAGCTCTATCTGGTCCTCTTACTCGGCCCCTCCAAGGATTTCATTTAATCATTAGCTCATTTTTCAAGGTTTACAGTAGTAGCACATATACTAGAAGTAACCTCCTCCATCTTCATCCTGCTTTCCTTAATGAGCTTTCTGAGATTATTCTCATAATCTTTAAGTTTGATAGGAATATCTCTCATCTACATTTCCAAATTATTGATTTTCTTTCGATCATTTTCTTGATTATGTTCCATTATTTCCATTCTCTTCTTGAGGCCCATCATTTCATTATACATCCACGAATCAACTTGAAGAATAGCATCTGCTTTGCATTTGGCCGAATTCATGAAGGGAATCCTACTATCTCTCTGCCAAACTTCACTAAAATCTTCAGTGTTCTCTTTTGGATTGACATCATCCTTTTCATTTTTATCCTCCCTTTCCATTTTTTTTTGTTCTTTAATATCAACAGGGTTTTCATTGTGGACAAGATCATCCTGTTCTTTTTCTCTAGTCTCCTTTGCATGATTGGCATCTTGAACCATGTATTCCTTATCTATTTTTGAAGCTGGATCCTCAAATAAAATATCTATTTCTTTTTCACTTCCCCTTAACACTTGTTGATTATGCTCATGATCAGAGTTTATCTGTTCTATTTTTTCCTCTGTTGTATCCCCTTCTTTTTCATTCTCACTTTTATCTTTACCTTCCAGGTCAGAGCTGGAATCCCCACTATTCATTCCTTCTTCTTCCTCCATACTCTCCTCCTCATAACTTTATGTACTTTCCCACTCAGTTTCCTCATCAACAATTTATTTTTTAAAACTGGAGGATTTAGGTTTAACTTTTTCCTTCCCCTTTACATTTTCATTCTTCTTTCTCTATGACTCCTTATTTTTGTCTGAATAAGGATTCAAGACAATGGCATTATTTTTGCAGAAACCTTCTATAATTAGAATCAATCCTTCATGCAATATAGGGTGACTCTCATTTTTTCTATGTGCGAACAAACTTTGAAGTAGTGAGAAACGCAAATAAAAAGGGAAGGAGATTCTAACTTTGTGCCTAAAATGATTAAGAAAGACAAAATGAAATTTATGAACTCTTTTGCTTCTACCATCTAGTATGAAATACTCATGGATGCAACATAAAACTTCTCTCCAGATTCCTTTTATCTGCTCCAGGTCAAAAAAATCTCTGCTCTTTTCCAACTGCTGCTCCTCAGCATCCGTCTTTAGGAATTTATTGTATGCCTAATTAGATATACTGGTCTACTTAGAGAATTTTATCCCCTCCATTAGAAGCCCCATAATCTTTGCAATGAATTCCTCCGTGAGCTTCATCGCGATACCATGGAGTGTTACTCTATCATTGATCCAATTTTTGAAGAATGTCATCATTATGTGGGGTTTAGATCCATGTAGCCGCTCCAAATAACTCACAACCTTCCCTTTCTGAAGAATCTTCCAAACATCTTATTTTGCCTTCCAGTCTTCACAATTTTTAGGTTCTTACTTCCTCAGCTCCCCTTTCATTTTGTAGGCCATACAGTATTCCAACAACACACTAGCACTAATGACTAAGCAATGAAACCAATTGTTTTCTATTTGAAATGGAGATTGCCTATTTTCTGGCACATGTGAAAACCACTTTGCTATCTCATAAGTGTACCTATTCAATGAAAGTAATCTATCCATCGTGAGGCCACTCTACCAAATCATTAACTTGCTATTCTAGGCAAATCTTTCCCTCCTTTGAATGAATGGTGTCATAATTAATAAGTGCTTTGAGTTCAACATGCTTATTTAATGCATCCTACCATCTCACCTTATGCCCTGTTTAAACATCATGATTAGCTATCCAGTCAGCAACCCCATTGGCTTTACGATAAGTGTGGGTTATGGTCACTTTTTCAAATTTTTTAATTAAGGCTTTAATTTCCATCACTATTGCCTCAATAGACCATGTAATTGAATTTTTGTTATTTAGGATATTTATGATATTCAAGGAATCACCTTCCAGCCATAATTTGGAAAATTCTGACTCAACAACTAGTTTAATGGTATAAAGAGCAGCAGTAGCTTCAGCAATATGACTGTTTGACTTACCAATAGGGATAACAATAGCATCAATTACATTTTCCACATGATCTCTCAAGACTCCTTTGCATCTTGCTCTTCCCAGATTCCCTTTAGCTGCTCCATCAAAGTTTCCTTTCATCCATCCACTAGGGGGGACATTCCATTTTACACCTAATCTTGGATTATTAGTTTTCAAATTAGGCCTTTTAGATCTTAAGGGATTATCAATTTGAAAGGTTTGATTAGGATCCCTTTGTGATATAAAATTCTCCTTGATTGCTCTAATAATATTTTGACCCAACACCCATCCTGGAAGTTCTTTACTTCTAAATATTCTATTGTTTCTTTCTTTTCATATGCCCCACCAAATCTGAGGAAGTGTTGGTTTGCAAAAAAAAGAACATTAGGATTCTTAGAGGAATAGTACCAACTTTTAAAAGATAGATCCACACTTTTTTGATGAACCCATGTTATACCCCAGAGATTAAGGATCTCAGTCCAAACTTGCTACATATAAGAACAGTTCACAAACATATGATCTCTATCTTCAAATCCAGTTTTGCATAAAATACACCTATTAACCACATTTATTACTCTTTTCTGCAAGTTGTCAAGAGTCAAGATTTTATTTTGAAGCAGAGTCCAAAAGAAGATATTAATTTTGGGGATGAGCCCCTTCATCCAGGCACATGACCACAAAGGTTGATTACCATTTCCCTTTGAAATAAAAATAGTGGAAACTTTAAATTGTCCATTAGGATCATCATGCTAGATAATCTTATCCTCAAGATAAGGATAAAGAAAGATAGCATTGAGGGATAATTGTATATTACTAAAATCTTGATCGACCTCAGTTATATTCACCCAGGAATTATTCTGCTAATACTGACTTGCAAATATGCCATATTTTTGCTTATATCAATCAACTACATCCTTATCTTGAAAATATTCTATCAAAGGGTATTTTTTTAACCAAGCATCATCCCATAATTTCACCTTAAGTCCATTACCAACTTTCCAGGAACATCCTTTTTCTAAAATTTGTTTGGTTCCCTGAACAGCCCCCCATATGGAAGAGGGACCAATTACATTAGGGTAAGTAAAGAAGTCAGAAAGGGATTTTGCATTGAATAAATACTTATGCTTCCATATATTACTCCACTCTTTGTTTTCATGGTAAACTCTCCATCCCAATTTGGCTAAGAGAGTTGTATTCATACTTTTGATTTTCCTTATTCCCAATCCCCCTTCCCTAAAAGGTTTGTAGATGTTATCCCAAGAAATTAAAGGAATCCTCCTTTTTTCTTCAGTACCAGTCCATAGGAAATTTCTTTGAATTTTTTCAATAGACTCTACAAATTTGGTAGGAATTCTGAAAAGACTTAATGCATAAGTAGGTATACTTTGAAGACTAGCTTTAAGAAGGGTTAACTTTCCTACCTGACTTAATATATTTCCTTTCCATCCTGCAAGTTTCTTGCTGAACTTATCGATAAGATCCTCCCAGAAGGCATCCAGGACTTTCAACCCAAGAGGAAGGCCCAAGTAAGATGAGGGGAAAGATCCTATAGAGCATCCAAGGATAAGTTGAAATACAGTATGTATAATGTGAAATAATTATGTATAATTATGTATGTATAATGTTAGTCTTGAAATATAGTGAGTTTAACTTATCTTGATATTGTGAAATTATTGATTAATCTTAATAATCTTAATATGAAATATCAACATACAAATAGTTTTTGGTAAAATTCATATAGTTGAAATTAATGAGTAAAGCTAATCAACTCTAATCTAAATTATTACAGATTATCTAGATGTAAATATTCTAATTCACCTAGTTTGATCATTGTAGAAACCCAACTAGATAGGTTGATCGTGGCAAGCCTTGAGGCATCCCTTGTAATATTGTTACAAGAGTGAAATGCAATTTGAGAATTATTTTCCTATCTTTAAAATCAGAAAGATAGACATCATCCTATGGGATCATTTTTTTATGGTTGTATGATTGCATTCACTCTTATAAAATTTAGTACAAGTTTACACTAAGAATTTTCTATTAAAAAAATCAACCAGATCGACTCAGAAATGGGATCAAATTAATATCCAAACTTGAGTCTTTCTTGAAATAGAAACTTGTAACCTCTAGACTTATCATATGTAAATCAAGTTATATAACCATTATCTTTCTATCATATTTTGATACTTTTTAGTGGATCCAATTTCGAAGGTAATTAATAATTTTATGCACTTGTTTCCATTTCTCAGCTTGCATAGTTATTTCTAAATCAAGTTGCCAAAAATATTTATAAGTCATAAAGTGAAACTAGAGATTGTTAGTGATTTTTTTTTACATTTAAATTTATGTGTGTCTTTAGTTTCTGATTTTATATCTATTTTCTATTTTTAATTACCCCTTTCTAATTCAAATTTAATCAAAATTTATTTTGTTCTTGATTTTAGTCTGCAAGATCACTCCAGAAAGGGTATTGCATTAATCACCTAGCTTAAGTTTTCTTAAATCTAAAAATTCAAACCTATTACCTTGAGTTCCAAATTCATGTTAAACTTTTTGTATTTATATTTCAACTCCATTTAATATTTTTGATGAGTCCATGTACCCTATTCATTAGTACATTTTTGAGAGAATCAAATTTATGTTGTTAATTGCAGTTTGGTTTAGACTTTTTATTTCACATTGTTATTACATTAGGTCTATTTTATGAATCATATGAGTTGTCCTTAGCTTAAATAATTGATTTACAACTTTGATCTAATTTGTTATATTTTTGAGATATTTTACCCAAAGCCATTTTGTGAGCTCGTGGTGTGTATGTGCTTTTATGGTATTTAATATTGTGCTCTTCACTTAATTAACCCTTCACCATTTTTATTATCTTGATCTTATTTTGTGTTTATTTACATGTTTTATTATCCATTTTTTATAATAGTTTTAATGTTTGACAATTGGGCTTGCAAAGAGCATAATCTAGTTTCACCAAATTTAATAATCCTTCTTGTTATGGAGTCTAAGTTGAGAACCTTCAGTGTTGGCTTGATGTTATACATTCTATTTAGGTGCATGCCTTATATTTAAGTGTGTTCTCTTTATTGCAAGAGTTTGAGGTATATCTCTAGTATGTTTTAGATTAGAGGTAAAAGCAAGTTTTGAAGGGGCCCCGAAACCCTTTTACAGAGAGCAAAAAAAGAACAACAAAGCCCACAGGCAACGCCTAAAAAACACTACAGAGAAGTAGCAAAAACATGTTTAGAATGGTCCTGAAACCATAAGAGATACATCCGGTCAAAACCCAGAAACAGAAGTCTAGAGGTACAACAAACAAAAGCTAACAAAAGAAGAACAAAGATATGTACCAGTTTCTTTACCAACAAGAAGGACCAGATTATTCATCTAGTTCCAGTATCAAGTTCATGGCTTCTTTTTCTTTCAAAGCAGTTTCCTGGGTGGTAACCTCCAGCAAAGCACCTTTTTGTGTATCTTTCTTTCTGGAACTTTGCCTTGTCCTTTTGCTGGGACCCTCTAGAGCTTTGGTCTCCTCATTGGCTCGTTTACCTATATTGATAGCAGCTGCACAAATGTTGGACGTTACTTCCTCCATTTTCTTTCTGTTATCCTTTATTAACTCCCAGAGATTGTTTTCATAAGCTTTGAGCTTCACAGGGATCTCGCTTAACTAATTTTCCATGTTGTTTACTTTGTTCCAAACAGCTTTCAGAGAATCTTCCAAAGTTTTCACTTTTTTCTTGAGATCAATGATCTCCCTACACAACTAAGAATCTAATTGGGAAGAAGACTCAGCTTTACTATTAACCCAAGTCATAGGAGTGTGTATTTCATCATTCTGATTCTTCCCTCTCCAATCCTCAGACTTTTTATTTGGGCTATTCCTAGCTTCTTCAAAGAAGTCATCTTTGCTCTTTTGTTCCTGCTCATTGATTCCATCTTCAATTTCCATCTCCATGTTTTGAATATCTCCCTAGATAGATATTTCCTTTTCTTTCTTAGAGGTTGAGTCCTCACCATGATCTTCCTGGACAGTGTCTTCCTCCACCACTTTCTGGTTTTCCTCCATCTCTTCTGTTCTGGTAACAGAATCCTCCTCAGTATTGACTTTATCCTTTTCAATTTCCTCCGATCCTTCATCATCATTACTAGAGTTGGTATCCCAGCTCTCTGTTCCATCTTCTTCCTCCGATTTTTCCTTCTCAGGTTCTTCAAATCTCTCCTGACCCCTTTCTTCTTCTGCATTTTGTTTATTAGGACTAGGGGTCTTAATTTTTCCTCTTCTGCTTACATTTTCATTCTTTTTATTCCCTGGCAACTTATTTTTCCCCTATTTGGGATGCTTAACCAGTGCCCTATTCTTATAATAGCCTTCAATAAGCAGAATTAGGCCTTCATGAAGAATAGGGCGCAAATCCTTTTTCCTATGAGCATAAAGGATTTGAATAAGGGAGTAGCGAAGATAGAAAGGAAAAGACAAGCTAACCTTATGCCTGAAGTGGTTGAGGAAGACAAAATGGAACTTATGCACTCGTTTGCTTCTTCTGTCCAGGATGAAGTACTCCCTTATACAGCTTAGGACGTCCCTCCATATCCCTTTAATCTGATACAGCTCATAAAAATCCCCATTTTTGACCAACTTCTGCTCCTCCTCATCCATTTTGGGGAACTTGCAAAATGCCTCGTTCGAAATGCTGGTCTGCTTTGAAAATTTGATTCCTTCCATTGACAACCATGTAACCTCAGCAAGAAAATCCTCAGTTAAATTTACAGTTATACCATGCAAGGTGACCCTATCGTCAGACCAATTTTTGAAGAAGGCCGTCATGATATGCGGTTTAGAGCCGTGAAGTCTTTCCATGTAGCTCGTTACATTTCCTTTCTGCAAAATTTTCTAGACTTGGTGTTTCTCTCTCCATTTTGCACATCTCTTGGGCTCCTGTTTACGGGGTTCTCCCTTCCTTTCACGTGCCATGCTCATTTTCTTTGAAACCTGATTACTGTGGATATTACCCTGTATCCTCCTGTTGTCAAGTTGATTGGGATGTCAAATTTGTTTATGGCTTTTCAGGATCCACTTCTCCCTCTTGAGGGCCTTGCTTTTTAATAATTGGGTTCCTTTCCCTGTGCTGCCACTCCTCCTACTCATTAAGATTTTATTACACTCCAATCCTACCTTCTTTCGCATGTGTGGCATCGAGACGGATGATTGCCCTTAAATCCACATTCTTTACTAAGGTTTCATTCCACCTCGCTTTTTGCCCTTCCCGAACAGCACAATTGGCAAGCCAATCTGCAACACCATTTGCTTCACGGTAGGTATGGGTGATTTTTATTTCTTCAAATTTATTCAAAAGAGTTTTCATCTCCTTTACCTTATCCTCTATTGTCCAAGACACAGTATTCTTATTATTAAGGATATTTATAACATTCAAAGAGTCACCTTCAAGCCACAATTTGGAATAACCTGAGTCCACAGCTAATTTAAGGGTCTGGAAGGTAGCTGTAGCTTCGACAATGTGGCAGTTAGATATACCAATGGGAATTGCAATAGCATTAATAACCCTTCCCACATGGTTTCTCAGAACACCACCACAACCAGCATTTCTCGGGTTCCCTTTTGCTGCACCGTCAAAGTTACCTTTAATCCAATCTTGAGGTGGACTAATCCAAGTCACACCTGATCTGGGGTTATCAGGTTCACCGAGAATAATATCCTTCCTCAGAGGATTATCCACATTGAGATTAGATCTTGGATTTTTTTGAGAAGAAAATTTTTCCTTTAGAGCTCTAATGATGTTCTGGCCAACCACCCATCCAGGGAGCTCTTTGTTTCTGAATATTCGGTTATTTCTTTCCTTCCAAATTCCCCACCAGATATGGGGAAGAGTAATTTTCCATAAGAAGAGAACTTTAGGATTCTTTGAAGGGCAATACCAGCTCTTGAGAGAAAGTTCAACATTTTTTTGATGAATCCATGTAATGCCCCACAAATTGAGAACCTCCTTCCAAACAAGCTGAGTGAAGGAACAATTCACAAACAGATGATCTCTATCTTCAAGGTCTCTCTTACACAGAATACACCTGTTAACAATATTGATTCCGCATTTCTGTAAATTATCCAGAGTCAAAATTTTATTTTGGAGAAGGGTCCAGTAAAAGAACTTGATTTTAGGAATGAGCCCCTTAATCCAGGCTCTTGTCCATAACGGTTTTTTGCCATTTCCCTTGGAGATGAAGATGGAAGAGACTTTAAATTGTCCACTTGGCTCTTGATACCAAACAATTTTATCTTCTTGATTAGGATTTAGGGATATAGCATTTAGGGATAATTGAATGTCCTTGAGATCTTGATCATAGTCAGTGAGGTTTACCCAAGTGTTGTTCTGCCAGTATTGATTAACCATTATCCCCACTCTTTGTTTACATCTTTCTATAACATCTTTATCTTGGATTTCTTCCTGTAAGGGTTTACCTCTTACCCAAATATCTTCCCAAAATTTCACCTTTTTACCATTACCTACTTTCCATGCACTACCTTCTTCAAGAACATGTTTTGTTCCCTGGACTGCCCCCCAAATAACAGACGGATGAGAAATATCTGGAGTAGTAAAGAAGTCATGAAGTGATTGTGCCTTAAATAAATACTTAGGCTTCCATATTTTACTCCATTCTTTATTTTCTTGATAGACCCTCCATCCCTGTTTAGCTAAAAGGGCAGTGTTCATACTTCTTATTTTCCTTATACCAAGTCCACCATCCTTAACTAGTTTGCAAATGTTATCCCATGCAATAAGAGGCATTCTCCTTTTCTCCTCAGAACCTGACCAAAAAAAGTTTCTTTGGATTTTTTCAATTGCCTTAGCAAATTTAGAGGGGATTTTGAAAAGACTCAAAGCATACGTGGGTATACTTTGAAGACTTGCTTTGAGGAGAGTTAACTTTCCTCCTTGGCTAAGAAGACAGCCTTTCCATCTTGCTAACTTCTTACTAAATTTATTAATAAGACCTTCCCAAAAAGCTTCAGGGGCTTTCAATCCAAAAGGGAGACCAAGGTATATGGAAGGAAAAGAGCCTATAGAGCAATCAAGAATTATAGCAATTTTGTTCTGTCTATAAACTAGGGTATTAGTAAAGAAAAATGCACTTTTATTCTAGTTTATCAGTTGTCCAGAGGCAGACCTGTACAGATTAATTGCTTCCTTAAGAGTCCTTGCTTCAGTTACTTCAGACTGTCCCATGAAAATAGTATCATCCACAAATTGACCATGGGAGCAAGATAAAGGATGCGAAGAGGGTCTCAGACCTTTATACTGACTTCTATGAACCAAGTCCCCAAGGTATCGTCCCATACTATCTGCCATGATAATAAACAGAATAGGGGATATAGGATCCCCTTGTCTTAATCCCCTAGACGGATTGAAAAAATGAGACGAGGTCCCATTTACCAACACAACTATAGAAGTAGTAGATATCAACTATTTAATAATATCAATCACTCTTTGTTCAAATCCAAAGGTGATAAGGCTTTTGGAAAGGAAATGCCAATCCACCCTGTCGTATGCTTTAGCTATATCCACTTTCATTAAGAACCCCTTGGTGTTGGATTTGAGAAGTGAATGAATATTCTCATGCGCCGTTATAACTAATTTGAGGATTTGTCTACTAGGAATGAATCCATTTTGTTGATCAGCAATTATTGAGGGGATCACAAGAATTAGTCTGGTCGTAAGTACTTTAGAGATTATCTTATATAGGGAGTTGCACAAACTAATCGGCCTGAACTGATTAGGGCTATCCGCACCTGCTTTCTTCAGAATAAGGCATAGAAAAGTGGCATTAATTTCCTTCAGCATTTGTTTAGCTCCAAAAAACTCCTTCACCGCATTACTAACATCCTTTCCTATAAATTTCCAGAACTTTTGAAAAAAGAACATGGGGAAACCATCTGGTCTGGGAGCTTTTTCTCCTCTAAGAGATCTTACAGCTTTAAAAATTTCCTCCTCCTTAGGTATAGAACATAACATATTATTCTGCTCCTTCATGATCAATGGGGGAATCACTCGTAGAATGTCAGCCTGACCTTTCAAGTCAATGTTTCTATCTGCCTTCATCAGGGAGGAGAAAAATGAAATCATTTCCTCCTTAATTTCCTTTTCCTCTGTTATCTTCTGAGCTCCTTTTTTCAAATGATGAATATGTGTTTTCACTCTGTGTTTCAAAGTGGAGAGGTGGAAAAACTTAGTATTTTTATCTCCATCTTTCAACCATTGCACCCTTGATCTTTGTCTCCAATAAATTTCCTCCTTAGTTATTATGTCTTGGTACTGAACCAATTGTTCACTTTCTTCTCTTTGGGATTCAGAAGTATATCCATATTGCTAGATTTTTTCCTGTATTCTTCTGATATTCTCCTTGATGATCTTCTTTTCCGTAAAAATATTTCCAAAACAGTCCTTATTCCATTTCTTAACTTTCTTTTTAACATTTTTGAGTTTGGAAACAACTCGAAAGAGAGCTGATCCCTCTATAAAGATATTCCACCACTCTTTTATTTTGTCTTCAAACTGTGGATGCTGCAGCCACATCTTTTCAAATCTGAATGGATAAATCTTTTTTTGGTTTAGTTTATCCGCTAAGAATATTAGAGGGAAATGATCTGAGCCTATTCTGTGGCGTGCTTCCAACTTGCAATTATAGTCTTTTATCCAGTTTGGGGAGATAAGAGCCCTATCAAGCTTGGCTTGAATGCATTCCTTGTTCAGTCTCTTATTGCTCCAGGTGTACTGAATTCCTTGTAGCTCCACATCCATTAAACCTTCTTTGCTTATAAACTCCATAAGGTCAATTCTCCCTTCCATTTGAATTGTATTACCACCCATTTTCTCATAATCATATAGAGGGACATTAAAGTCTCCCATTAAAATCGAACGCCCACAGTGATCATTCCTTCTGAGCTTTGAGAGAGTTTCCCATACCTTTTTCCTTTCATTCCTGATATTAGGAGCATAAATATTAACAACATACCAACTATCCTTTTGGTCAACATTAGTTAATTTAACCGCCAAAAAATTTTTACTTTCCATCAAAATCGAACCAATAAAAAGATTTTTTCTCCATAAAATCGCAGTACCTCCCGAAGCGCCTTCAGAGCTACTAGCTTTAAAGGTGTAATTTTTAAAGTCTTTGATCTGTTCAGCTTTCTCCTTACTCATTTTAGTTTCTTGAAGCAGAAGGAGGTCTGGCTTTTGCTCTCTAACAAAATTCCTATCAAGATCTACTTTAAGAAGGCTATTTAGTCCCCTTATATTCCAACTAAGAATCTTCATTTCTTTTTGTTGTTGTTCATATAATGCCCCATGGTTTTCTGCTTTCCATCTGCTATATTGAGCTTGCTTTCCAATTCTCTGTTCTTCTTAGCAGATTTTTTCCCAGGTTTTTCTGAGGAACCTACATCTAGTTTTAATTTGGCTTGTTTTCCAGATTCTTTTCCTCCTTTACTCTTTTGAGAGCTATTAGCTTTCACTCCACCGTTTCTAGTCATAATGTGGTTAGAGTTGTTCTTTATCTCTCTTTTGTTCTTTTGGTTTTTAGATTTTTTACCATCTTCAACCATTTCTTCTGCCTTGAGGACCTCTTTAGTTGGAGTAGTAATTTCGACCTTTGGTTCCTCCTGCTTTTCCCCAAGCTGACCTTCACTCAATCCAACCTCTACTTCTTCTATATTATTTCTTCTTTCAGGATCTACTTCTCCTTCCTCTAATTCTTCATTATCATGCATCTTTGAAACTTGAATTTCTAAGCTTTGAGAGTTCTGAGTAGAAACAATAAACTCTTCTTCAGATAGAAGATCTAATACTTTGTCCTCCATTCCCTTCCCCTTTTCTTCCATCAGGCCATTAGAAATCTTTACAAGGGGGTCTATTTTTCCTATTATATTAGGGTCGTTCGCTTCTACTGAAGCAGTAGAAATAACCTTATCTGTGTGTAGGTCAACTAAGGCCTCTTGAGGCTTCCCTATCTTTCGATAGTCTTCTTTGACCTTCCATATTTTCTTTTGTTGGGTCTTAATATTTTTTCCTACCTGAAAGTTTTTTGAAATGGGTCTTCCCCTATTGGGGCAATTCTTAGCCCAATGCCCCTGCTTCTTACACACATAACAAGAATTTGGCAGATCTTCGAAAACAATCACTTGGGTTTTCTTACCAAGTTTGGAGATAAGATCCATTTTTTTGGGAAGGAGGTAAGATCAATCTCTAGTATGTTATTATTGAAAAATGTTTTTAAATTTAAACTTATTTGCAATGTCATTTTCTAGTTGTCATCTCTTTTATAACCGTATGTGATTGTTGAGTTCTCTATATTTGTTAATAATAGTGTGTTTGAGTGAAGTATCAATAAAATTAGTGTGGTTTTGTGTGTTCCTAAAGTTTAAATTTTGGACATTATAAATCTATGTTTACATACTTCATTTTAATTACAAAACTTTATTTATTACCATTTAGCATTGTTGAATACATGCAATGAACACATGTTAATAAATCAACTACATTTCCTTTATTAAATTTTAAAATGCTAATTTTTTATTTGGTAAAATCTACACATGCTTATTTTTCTTTGTTGTTCATCCAAAGACCATATTAACAAACTCACGTTTTACTCTCATAAAAACTAGAAATCCTTTTGAAATGAAAAAATTTCACATCAACCAATTGGATTACCTAAATTTCCATGATATAGAAATATAGATCTTGGGGAGACCTTTAGGTATCCTTTCATGATAGGCTGGATTGTTCTTGTCCTACCTAATTTGATGTTCCAAATGACCCATCAACATGATGGTAATACATGTACTTTTTAGTTACCTACTAGAGAGATGACAATTAATCTATAGGAAGTCTGGATGATATTGAGTTTTTTGGTTATTGATACTAGAGCTATATTACACATGTGATATAAGATAGGAGCCAAGATCTTCCTCACATATATTTGACTAGTAAACCTCATGGATGATGTGAGTATAGTTGTTCGAATGTGGAATTATCCATGATTTTGTTATTTGGTGTTCTATGTATGTGAACTTTCCTTGTTATTATATTAGATTCATTTATAATAGTGGATGGTGGTGGTGTCTCCATCTCATACATGATACATAATTTAGAGATAATTAAAAAGCAAGTTACTCAAACATTAGTCCATAAATAATGAAAAATGCATAAATAACTAACTAACTAAGCCTATCTATCTATCTATTCCTATGAGAATTACAAAGGATATCAAAAAACAAAATTAAAGAACACAACATCATATTACCTTGCCAAATGGATTCACCATATCCATGTGGCTCAAAATCATGTTCTCCCTTGATCAAGCACCCTTTTCTTTGTCAACAAAGGTGGAAAACTCCTCTAATGTCTCAAGAACACTCCATAAAACTTAGGCTCATGATTCCAAATCACTAAACTAGCCTATTAATGAAGCTTGAAAACAAAATCAATGATCAAATGAAAAATATTGTGGAAACAATTTAACATTATAAATTTGAAATATTTAAGCTTAAAATTCATGTCTATGGCCTCTCTATTTATAGATTTTTGAGATTGGTCGTGATCAACCATGACTATCCATCTCAAGATTAAGATGTGTGGCCATGGATAATCTTAATATTTGGAATTAAACTCATAAATAACCTCAATATAAATAAGCATTAAATAGGCATGATAGGCATTAACTAGGCATGGGTGATCCATAATCTTGATATTTTGTACACTTATCGCTTGATGGATGCCATCTCATAGATGATGTCACTAGGTGATGCAGATATTCAAAATCAATTTCCAATAATGAGATATTCAAAAATATCTATGGAATTCTTATTTAAGCTCTTAAATTGGATTAATTATATTAATTAATTTTAACCAAGTTTAGTGTAATTCTTTGGAAATTGGTGCACAATTAATCAAAGTGGTCAAAAAGTCATATTATTGGGTCATAATTTGACTAGAAAGGAACTAAAAGGTGATGTTAGATGCATTAGAGATGTATTCCCATTTAGGATGTTGCCAACACTAAATAACAAAGGTACATGAAATTTACCAATGAATTAGAAGAAAAGAGTGATCCAAAATACTAAATAGTGAAATTATTATTTTGTCTCGAAATGATTTGATCAAAGTTAATTGGCCTATAAAATGTATTTTCCTATTTAAGGATAATTTGACCTAAACTAGCACTTGTAAGTGATAATTTTAAACTATTTAAGATATTTTATGGATTTTGACCTAAAATATACATTTGAGTGCAATTTGAGTAAGATTCATAATTTCAACATAAATGGTGTTAGGAATTGGATGTGTACATTTTGCCCCTATTTGAGAAGGTGTAGTGAGACATTTAGGTGAAGAAACATATTTTCAAATAAAAGAGTTTTTAAAAATAAATTAGAACAAACCCATGATGTCCCCTCAAGAGGACATACTAGGATGGAAGAAAAGGATGGACTCTCTAAAAAAGAGAGAAAGTGAGAGATTAACCCATGGAATAGATCACATCCAAATGAGTTAATTCTTGCACATGTGATTACCATCATTGATCAAAATATAATTAGAGGTATAATAAGACCCATAGATAAGGGGAATGGGAAAGATATAATCCATAAATGTAAGGGACACACATTAAATGTACCTAATTTGAGAGTACAAGCTACATGATTATGGCATTGATCAATCTTGAGACAAGTTACACATTAAAATATTGACATCATGGGCATTAGTGTGGAGATCTTGGAATTAGAGGAAAATATAGAGTATTCTGCTTCATGAAGGGAAGCACCACTAGAACATGGTCTCTAAAGATAAGATAATAAGAAGTAATCTAGTAGAGCAAATGTGATCATGATAAAATAGCTTTGCCCTAGTAAGGCAAATTTTTATCATTGATAAAAAATAAATAATGATTTTCCCCTTTTATCATTGATTTTATTTGAATGTGGTTTAGATGTTGTGCCCTAGCATGGGCAATTGGCAAGCAAAATAGCTTAAGGATATAACCCAAAAGATAGGTTAAAGTGAGTGGGAAACAACATACATGCGATGGTGTAATGGCTTAGAAAGCCATATAAAACCAAGCATATGAGAATGCATAAAGTGATGAGAGAGATGAAAAGAAGAAGGGAGATAGCTGAGCTGACCTCAATAGAAATTGAGCATTGCCTACGTAGTTCCATGGATTCATATTCTAACATGAAATTTAGGCCAATGTAATTCACCCAAGTTTGGGAGAGAATGGAATGAGGAATGATGAAAAATTACCAATAATTGATTAGACTTACAATGTATAAAAAGAGATGAACATCTAAGCATAGAGAAAGAATCCTAAAATGCATGCTACCTAAAAGCCTATTTTCATATCATAAGCCTAGGTGTTGAAAAGTGTTATTGGGAATTATTCATCAAAGCTGATGTTGACATTAAGATGTTGAGACTTGAGCACAAATTGCTTGCTATAGCAAAATAAATTAGGCATCATAAGTATGATTTACTTAGAATGACACAAGATTCTAATTGTGTTGATCCAGTTTAAATGTGAATAGTTATAACTAAGGATAATGGTAAAATAATGACCAAAACCAGAGTTATAATGATTTATATTTAAACAAAAAATAAAAAACAAATAAAAACATAAACATAAATGACCCTAACTTGAAATCAAGATATGATCTTAAGTAGGAATAAAATGTTTAAAAACAAAATTCAATAACATCTTAATGACATGAGACCAAGATATGAATAATCAAGATCCATGTGGAGCATCAAAGCATTCTTAAACACAAAAGAGAAAAGCAAAATCAAATAGAAAAAAAAGACACCAATAATAATCAAATAAACAAAATGGTCCAAGAACAACATAATAAAATATGATCAAGATATAAACAATCAATATCCATTTGAATCATTAAGATGTTATGAAACACAAAAAATATAAGCAAAAACAAACAAGGAAACACAAGACCAAGATGAGACAAGAAGTAAGAAAAAGGAGAAGGAATAAAAGGAGAGGTGAAAAATCACAACAAAACACCAATAAAACATAACAAAACACCAAGAGAACTCAAATAAACACACATAAATAAAAACCAAGTTAGTGTGGTTTAAAGATAAATGTTCATGTATGTGTGGTAGAGGCATTACTTTCCACTAGATCATGAAAATGAACAATGACATGACAATTTTTCCCTAATTAAAGAGGAATAATGATAGAATAAATGGGGGAAGAGAAGAAAAGGAAGGGTTTGGCCAGTTGACTCTAGATGTATAAGACAAGTGGACGTTGCCTACATAGTTCCATGGATGCATGTTCCAACATGAACTTTAGGCCAAATATAGTTTTTCCAAGAACTGGGATAGCAAAAAAATGATGATCAGACAGGCTTGATTAATATTATAGAAGAAATGGAAGATACAATAAACAAATGAGAATGGTATGGAAAATAATAATATGATGAGTTGAGAAAGAATGATCTTGAAAAATGGCAAGTGCATGGGACAAGATGAAATGAACTAGTGTTTCTTTGCTTGTAAAATGGCAAGAGCATAACATGGTGGAATGAGAATGTATAAAAGTGCGAGATAATATTTTTGTTCTTTTGTGGATCATGTTTTAATTTTTTTGGTATTTTAAAAGTATTTTTATGTTTTTGGGATAAAATATCCATAAGGTGGGACCATCTAGTTGAAGAGATAAATGTCCTAAGAGTAAACATTCTAATAAGACAACTAAGCTGACTGCAACAGCCCATCATTGCTTATTTACAAGAGCAAGGATCTTAATAAAAATATAAAGAACAACAAATGTGATATAGAATAATGTGTAACATAAAGTAAAAAATAATTATCTACATTTACCTATCTATAAAAGTGTAGCAATAGTCTAGAACTAATAAGATGTTTCTATTCACTTGTCTGAAGCTAAAAAATACTATCTTGGTTGAACTGCTTTGTATAAATATTGCTAAGGATGTTCATAATGTTCATGAGACATAATTGAGATCATAATTGGTCAAGGGATAAAAAGTGTTCAAGCTTATAACATGCCTTAGACATAATAAATAATATGATTCTTGAAGAGACAAATCCATAATAAGATGAAAAATATGTTCAGAGTGCCAAGGATTCAAAGCCTTTACTATTGAGAATCATGAAAAGTGGACCAAGGTAGTATAAAATACATTTAAGGTAAGATAAAAGGGTGGGATAAAATTATGATAGCACAAGTTTCCCCCAAGTTAGGGGTCTTGTAGATAATGGTTCAAAGTTGTTCATGTGTAGAACCTCTTAAGGTGTATGATGTTCATGGGCTCTAAAAGTTATTCACCATTAGGTTTAACTAATCAATATTCTCATGATCCATAGTTTGTTGTGACAATATATGGTCCTAACCAATTAGGCTAAAGCTTGCCTTTCTTTTTGGGTTCAACATTTGTATTCTTCTGGTTCTCTTTTAAAACAAAGTCACCAATCTCAAATTCTTGAGGGAGAATGCATTTGTTTTATCTTCTCCGCAATCTATTCTAATAGGCCTACAAGTTTTCTAGGGTATCCAAATGCTTACCATCACTAATCTCTAGTTTGTGTAGTTGTGAGGCTCTATAGTCTTCATTATCTTCAATTTTCTCTAGTGATATTCTTAATGATGGGATCTCAATATTGATTGGGATGATAGCTTCAACACCAAAAATAAGGGAGTATGGAGTAGCTCCAATCAGGGTTTGATGATTGGTTCTATAAGCCCAAAGGGTAGGAAAGAGTTTTAAGTGCCAATTATAGCCAACATCATTAAAATCCTTCTTTAAGATGGATATAATGGTCTTATTTGACACCTTAGCTTATCTATTGCCTTGTGGGTTATATGAAGTGGATTTCTTTTGCTTGATCTTGAATTTTTCACAAAGATATTTCACATCTTGGTTCAAAGAGGATCCACTATTATCAAATATAATATAGGCTGGGATGCTATATCGACAAATGATATGGTAATGAATGAATTTGGCTATTTGTTTCCCAGTAACATAAGTGAGTAGAATGACATCAATCCACTTGGTAAAGTAGTTTATTGTAGTCAAAATGTGCTTATGGCCATCTAAAGATGTTAGGTTATTTTTCCCAATGAGATCGAGACCCCATGTTGAGAATGGCCATGGTGTTGTAATCAGTTGTAATGGTAAGGAAGGTGCATGTATCAATTTTCCATGTTACTAACAAGGAACACACTTCTTTACATAATTACAAGCATATGTCTCCATTTTAGGCCAACAATAGCTTATTCTAAGGAGTTTCTTTGCTAAGACTACACCATTGGTATGGGCCCCACACATTCCTTCATGAACCTCTTTTAGTGCCAGCTTGGATTCTCCCAAAGAAAAATAATGAAGAAGCATTCCATCATAGCCTTTATGATAAAGCATGTTTTCAAGGAGGATATAACATGTTAAGTGATAAAGTAATAGTTTTCATTGGTTTTTGAAAATGTTGGTGGGAAATATATGACTATAGAAATAGTTATAAAAATCTTGGTACCATGGTATCTTAGGCAAGGGATTAGGATCAAAAATGGTGCATACCCTCTTTGAATCTAATAGAATATGTGCCAGATGAAGAATATTTTCAATCAAGAAATGTACATTTTAGCATTGTCATGCATTTGAATCATGGAACCAATTGTTGCCATGGCATTGATAGATCTATTGTTGACTCATAGAACTTGCTCAAACTATAGATATTTAAAATGTGTTTTGAGGTTATCTATAATTTACTTGTAAGGAACAAGATTATCATCCCTTATTTGATACTATTCAGTTGTCTAATTTATGATTAGTTACGAATATCCATAGACTTTTAAGCTTTGAATATCCCACTGTATATTAGGATGGATACCTATAACTAATGCCTCATATTCATCCATATTGTTTGTATAATGAAATTATATATGGAATACTTTGGGGATTAGATCCCCTTATGGCATGATCAATAATATGCCAACTCTAGAACCTTGGGAAGTGAAGGATCCATCAAAATAGATCATCCACTATTTAGGTTCTTATGATGCTTGTTTTATCATCATGATAGAATCATCTAGAAAGTAAAAGTTAAGAGGTTAAGTGGTCGTAATAGGATCTTCTACAAGTTGGTTAGTAAGAACTTGTCCTTTGATTGCCTTTTGATTTTGGTATTCAATATCAAACTCACTGAGGAGTATAATCTATTTATCCATGCATCCTTGAAGAAATACTTTAGATAAGAGGAACTTGAGAGGATCTACCTTGGTGATAATAATAGTTTTGTTATTTAGCATATAATGTCATAATTTATGAGTGGCAAACACCATAACTAAACATTCCTTCTCAATAGGCATATAATTATGTTCATAGGCTACCAATGTGTGGCTTAAATAATAAATAATGTGTTCCTTACCATGATCATCATGCTGAGCTAAAAGTGCCCCCAGTGCATGTTTTATGGTTGATATATAATGAAGTAGTGGATTTCCTTGTATTGGAGGTCCTAAGACTGGTGGATTGGCCAAGTATGTTTTAAGCTTTACAAATACTATCTAAAAATATTCATCCCACTAAAATGTTACCCCTTTGTTTAAGATATGGGTAACTGGGTGGTACTTATCTACCAATTGAGAAATGAACCTATGTATAGACTAAATCTTTCATTGTAGACCTCACAAATGTTTAAGATTGTTTGGTGGAGGCATTTCCATAATAGAGTTGACCTTTGTAGGGTCAACTTTGATCCCTCATTATGCTATAATGAACCCTAGAAATTTTCATAATGTGACTCCAAAGAGACATTTCTTAGGATTCAATTAGACTTTATATTCATAAAGCCTCTCAAATATTCTTCATAGAATGTCAGGATGCCGCACACTTGTTCTTGATTTTGCTAGTATATCATCAACATAGTCCTCAAAAATGCCATGCATCATGTCATGGAAAATGATAGTCATTTCAAGCTAATATATGGCTCTAACTTTCTTCAAACCAAATGGCATGACTTGGTAATAGAATTTCCCCCATAGAGTGGTGAATGTAGTCTTATGTTGATCTTTAGGGGCTATCTTGATCTAATTGTAACCATAAAATCCATCCATTAAGAATAAAATCTCATACCCAATAGTTATGTCAATGATCATGTCGATGTTGGGCAGATGAAAATCATCTTTGGGGCATGCTTTGTTGATATCATGGAAATCAATACAAATACGTATGCTTGGGGTATTTTTACTCACTATTACTATTTTAGAAACCCATTCAAAGTAGTCTAGTGATCTAATAAAATTGGCTCCTAACAACTTTTCCAACTTGACCTTAACTAAAAGGGTGATGCGTGGATTCATATTTCTTAATTTTTTCTTGATTAGTTTATCACCAGGGTGAACAACAAGATGATACACAACTAAATCTAGGTCTAAGCATAGCATGCTAGAGTATGCCCATGCAAAGATGTCCATATAATCCTTAAGAATGGATATAATATTTTCACATTCTACTTTAGTAAGGGAAGCTCCAAGATAAATAATTTTGGGATCCTCATAGGTTCCCAAGTTCACTTCTATTGTCTTCTCCACAAGGAGTGTGGATCCATCCTCTAGAATTGTAGGCAATGTATGGTCATGATCATTTCCTCTGCTATATGTTTTTGTTGTTCCTTCCAAAGATTTGGATAATATGAAAAATCAAAATCTACCTTCTCAAGTAACGGGAAATTGGTAAAAACCTTTAGAAAATCAAGAGCAAGACACTCAAATATTTGATGTTATTCTAAAGAGATGATTTTAATAGCTATATAACTTGGGCTAGATGGAATTTCTACAACTTGAGGGGATGAGCAAAATTTCCCACCTGGGAGTGACTGAAATAGGTTTTCACTCAAAGGATTGTCTTTTTCTTTACTTTTTCCTTGATCGACAAGTGCCTCAAAGAGGTTTTCACCTGAATATATTGATGTTTGTTCCTTATTATGACCAATAAAGTTTTCCTACTTTCCAAAGTAGGTATAAATATCTAATGAAAAATCAAAACCTTGCTTATGATCACCAATGGGGAATACATCTCATAAGCCTATGTATTCTATAATTGATTCTTCATTTTGGAGCTCATCGAGGCATATGACTAAATTTTGTTGATCCCAATCTATGAGTTCAAAATGGTAAAACCATAGGTTAATGTGAGGGTTTACTTTAGGATGGGAAGCACCAATGGTAAAGATATAATGTCATGCTTCAAGAAGGGAAGCACCACTAGGATGGGTTTTTGCTTCAAGATGGGAAGCTCCAATAGGTGTTATGGTCAATATGGCATCTAAATCAAATAAATATAAGTCAAAAAGCTCATAAAAAAGGCTATAATGGGATGTTATGTCACTTCTAGGAGTCTCATTACTAGTCACATTAGAAGAGTCATTATCGAATGTCATGAGGTCATCCTCTGGTGGTTTAAATCTGAGACCATGATTCCAATTGATAACTCTAGCTGATAAGGGTTATAAAATCCCTTGACCTATAGGCCAAGGCCTTTCCCTATATATTCAAGATGATCCATTATCATATTAGGGATAAGATACTTTGGATTCTAAAAGTAATCAGCAAGGCCTTCACAACATAACCAATCTCCCTCAATAAAAGCCTCAATCTTTCTTTGGTGCAATTGTAGGTACAAAAACCATAAGAAGTTTTGGTTGTTTCTTCTTTGGTTGCCAAATCTAATTGGATTTGTTAAGAGTCTAGGAATTTTTAGGCTTACCAAATGTTTTATGGGATTTTGGTAATTTTGAAATATAAAGGATGTCCTTCATATGGTATGCAAAAATGCCTATGTCTTTAATAATAACCTGCTTAGCTAGAGCTATAGGAAATGTATCAGCTAAAGTGGAGGCTAGATCACTAGGGTCTATATAATTAGATGGAGATGGATGAGAAATGATGGCTTTATTCTTCTTTGCAATGAATTCAAATTCTGGGCAATAGTTATAATTATGAAACTCTACTTCAAGATGTTTGCAATATTGATATGGCTGTTGATCAATGAGAATAGTAACCTTGATCCCATCATGGGGAAACTTAAGGCATTGGTGAAGAGTATATGAAACTACCTATACTTCATGGATCTAAGGATGACCAAGAATTATGTTATAAGGAAGCTCAATATCCACAATATGGAATAATGTGTGATGAGAAAGAGACCCAGCCATGAATTGTAACCAAATTATACTAGTTGACTCCCTCTCAGCATTATCGTAAGCCTTGATTGTAATAGTTTTTAGATGAATGTCTTTATCCATGTATCCCACTCATCATACCAATTTAAGAGATATGATGTTCAGCCCTAAACCATTATCTATAAGAACCCAATTGATCTTGTGATCCACAATGATTATCTCAATGTATAGTGGGTTATTATGGTTTGGGCCAAGGGTGGACATGTCTTTTTGATCAAATGTGATTTGCCAAAATGAAGTCAAGTGTTCAACTGGGTTTTGAAAATGATCAAGGCTTATATCATTAGGCACAATAGACTCTTGAAAAAGTTTGTTGAAGATGGTTCTATGGACATCAAATGTTTGTAAAAGTTCTAATATGGAAGTTTATGTAGGGGTTTTATCTAATTGATCTATTAGACTATAAGGTCTTTTAATTGTGGATTAAACTATTTTAGTCTTTGTTGGGATAGTATTCAACTTTAGAACTATTGGCACAATGTTATCATTAGGTTCTATGGAAGAAGTGGGTGAAGGGCCTTGGATGGTAACTCATGAGCACCTAGTTGTCACTGCACAACCTAGAGGTGGAAAGGAGTTATTATAATTAGAAGAGGAAGACAAAGGGCCTTAGATGGTGACTCATGGGTGACTAACTTTATTGCTACAATTTTGGGTCAATGAGAAGCCTTTATAATTAGAAAAAATGTGTTATTTTTCAAGATTAGTAACCTATGTAAACAAAGTAGCAACATGATGATGCAAACCCACCATGGTATTACTAGGGGAGAGGGTGTTTACCCTATAATGATGGGTCCCATGTTGTAAGGAACATGAGATTGGCCACATGATTTTATAGTAATGGTGGTAATGTGGGTTACATAAATGTGTCCCATAGTATTATTATAGTCATAAGGTACATTGTTATAAGCCACATTATTAGTATAGGAATTATGATCATTATGATTCTGACTTTGTTGTTGGTTCTGATTCTACCTATGTCCTTGATTGTGATCATTTTGATTGTTTCTTGGTGGTGGTGGATCATGTCGAGGAAAGGGGTCTTTGTAGATTCCCATATCTTGACTTGTGTCCTAATTAGGTACCAACTTAATTTCTAGTTCACCACTTTCAATAAATACCTCAATAATATGCCATACTTGAATGCAAAAATATGCACCATGACTAACAACATGATGAAAGTTACACCATTCATTCTCTTTGTACCAATCTAGTTTAGGTTAGTCTTGAGGAAATGGCCTTGATACTAGCCATACAATTAAATTAGCTGCAATGAGATTTTGTAACATTATCTCAATTGATTCTCTTAACTTGATAAAGAATCTAAAATTGTTATGAAATGTCCTTCATGGAGGTTGTCTCTACAAAGTAGGTAGTGGATTTGGGGGAGTTAATTGTACATTTAGAGGAGGCATAGCCTATACCATTTGTACATGTCTTGTTTTAGTCACCCCATTTCCATCCATGTTCTTATTTTTACTAAAGCCTTTAGGCTTATCATGCATAACTATTTGAATTGGTGATTTAGTCTGAGTAGACACTTGACCTTGTACAAAAATCTTAACAAGGCCCTTAGTAATAAGAGCCTTCTCAATCTGCACTCTTTTGTCAATAATTTATTCAAATGAGTTAGCACAAGCTAACCATAGATTATGTGCAACTTTAAGATGTAATTTTTTTGCAAAGATATCAACCAACTATTTGTCTAGTAAATTATGTTGAAAGTGGTATGCTAATGCTCTCCACCTTTGCAGATATATGGAAAAACTTTCACCATCATGCTTCATAGTTTTTCATAAGTCAACAATGATTAATTCATGTTTTATGTTATATGAGAAATGGTTAATTAAATTTTTTGATAATTTATTCCAATTCACAATAGATCCCTTGGGTAGTTTAAGTAGCCAATCAAGAGCTTGTCCCATTAAACTTCATAGAAATAGTCATAGTAAGTACTCACTACTATAAAAAACCTCTTGACATAAAATGAAGAATGCCTGTATGTGCTCATGTGGATCTCTTTTTCCTTTATACCTGTCAAATTTGGGTGCCTCAAAATGAGTTGGAAAGGGGTTTTGGAGAATAGATAAGTCAAATGGATATGGACATATCTCATTGAAGTTGTACTTTTTGACTCTATTATTTCTCTCCAATCTTTGAGCAATTTCCTTCATAGAATTCCATTATTGCATATTTGGCACATTTATGGATTGAATAGGATGTTGTTGGGGTGGAATTTACCCCTAGTTTCATTGTTATTGGGGTGGAATGTGCCTTTGGTTTTGTTTCTATTAGGGTGGAATGTGCCCCTATGTTTTTTGTTAGGGTGGCATGCGCCCCTAGTTTTATGTGGATCTATAGGGAGTGTATACTTTTTGATCCATGACTTGGTTCTGATTTGCTCCTTGAGTTGAGAATATAGGATATTGATTCTTGGATTGTAAAACATTCCTTAAATTTGGCTATTTTGTACTTTGTTGATTTTGGAAATTTCTATGTTTATTTACCAATTTTTGTGTTGGTTGAAAAGAACTAGCCAAATTTTTTTGAGGGATTTCCTCAATTTGAATTAAATGTTTGTGTTTTTGAGTTTGTAAAGTATGTTCTTAATGATTGAAGAATGTATGTTCCATGTTAAATGGAACACTTTTTAAGGTCTCTTGTGACCTTAAATATTCATTTAGATTACCTTGATCCACTATGGTAATGTCCTCAGCTAATTTATGTTTGCATACTTTCAACCACATTTCCTTGTTCTTTCAAAGCATCATTGTGAATTGAAGTGGAAACTAGGGATTCAATTAATTCTATGATAAGTTGATCTACATATCATTGAATTATTATCTTGATCTTAGCTAGAAGATATAGATTTATGGGTTTTGACTCTGTTTGTATTTATTTTCCTTTGTTAGAGGAAGAAGGTATGTCTATTCGTGTAAAATTTTATTCTTGCCATCATTGTTCTCCTTCTCTAACTAAGGTATGTAATTTGTCTATAAGAAATTTAGAAGGTAGTATAACACCTGATTCTATCAATTTAAGAAGGGCTTCATCTTGATCTTCTTGGGGTTAATTTCATTGTAATCATCTTCAGATCCTACTATTGTGGGGATATCATAAACAACAATGGGGTTATCTTGACCATCATAAAATTTCTCATCTTCATAACTAAGGCCATAAGAGGCCCCACTATGATTGAACCTTTGAGTCATGTCTAAAAGAGTTATTTTGTGTGTTTGACTAACTTTGGACCAATGCTTGGCAACCAAACAAAGTATGCTTTGGCTCTCTTTTAAAAAAATAACCAAGGTACCAATGAGACTATAAGGGAGGGTGGTTTGAAACCACACACGATTTAGAAGATTTGGTTCATGAGTTTACTCAACCTGTGTTAAGGTTGAAATCATATAGATCGAAAGAGGGTAAGGTAACTCAAAGGCTCAAGATGAAAACTAGTACACCAGAACCTAGATTTTTGTGATACACCCATACTATTAAAGCTAGTTTCAACTTTGACAAGTTGACCCTAGAAGTTTAGAGGAAATCTCTCTAGATTACAAAAAGATCAAATGGACTAAGCAACTCAAGATGTAAAAACATACATGAATCCCTAAGTATAAAGCTAGGACCAAATAGGTATCATAGCATTGCCACATGATTTTAGTAGGATAAAATATGTTCTAAGAATCAAATCATGAGTAATACATAAGATGACTTGAGTCCACCAAGATGATAATGTGATTTTGAGTCTTAATAAATGACCTTCAATCCAAATGGAAAATTGAACCCAAGTTAGAACAAGCTTAGTATGCAAATGGTGAACCCACTTTGACACACCAACCCTTAGAACTAAGAAAATTTGAATTTTGAATGTGGATTGTAAATGAAGGATTTAAATAAATTGGGTGAAAGATCTAGAGTCAATTGCTTATCATGATTGCACCAAAGTGGATGATATGACACAGTTTTTGATAACAATTTGAACAAGTAAAATATGAATTTTCTAATTAGACAATGTAACACCTCCCTTGCTCAAGAAAATTGAGGAAAATGTGTTTTGGTTAAGTTCAATGAGTTAACAAGTAGTTTTAGACATAAATCAAGACCAAGTAAACTAATGACAAAAAATAAACATCTTAAGTCTAAATTGACAAGGTATGGTAAAGTGGGGTCTACTATACTAGCAAGTTTTTGATCATTGTATGGGAATCAATTGCACAATAATTTTCATGCCAAATGATGTAAAAGACAAGCACATAAATTAGGTGATCATAACATTGTCTAGTTGTAAAAAGGTCTAGTCCTTTTTATAACCACTACATCTTATTGTTCTCTCCATGTAGTGCGATGTCCAAATGTAAATACGTCCCATGTACAAATCAAATTAGGATCTAAATGAAGTTAATTTTAGGAGATGAAACCTTAGGTTAAAGCTTCCCTAAAGAACTCATGGGAGGTAATGACGTCCCCCTCATAAGCCAAGTTTGCATAAAAATAAAGAAAGCATAAAATAGAAATACTTTAAGGTCATTTTCAAGATCACCCAAAATTTAATGAGTTTTTGGGGATCACTTTAGATGACATTATTTCTAAGCCTTGGACTAGGCTACTTAAAATAGGAATGGTGCTTTTGATTCCAAGGATTCCCTAAAGGGGACAAATGGAAGAGCATACATGTGGCATCCCTCTTTTTTCAAAACAAAATCTAACTTAAACAACTAAGTAAATACAAAAAACTTGGAAAGGCGAGTTCATTTTTAAGCCCAAATGGAAAATTAGGTGGTGTTTATTTGACCCCTTGGTCTTAGTTGAAAACTTTGAAAACATTCACCATAAACATCTAATTTTTTGTTAAGCGCCAAATCGAGGTTCTTAATTGATTTTTAAGCACACAAAAGGTGATCTAAACATGTTTTTAGCAAATGTCAAGCTTGGTACTACAAAAAAAATGTTAGCATGTCCTTTAGCCTTGAATCTTTTTTAGGTTTGAAATAATGAACTTAAAAAAAAGAGCTCTTGGGTCTATGTTTTAAGAAAAACACAGTGAGTGACATCGATTATATAACCGATGATGATTACATTTTCTAATTGATGATGGCTATCTAATTGACATCAATTATACCAATGTGACCAATGATAGATATCTGATTGATGTCAATTTTACTAACTGACGTTGGTTACTGTGTAAACCTATGACAAAGGAAAATGGCAAAACAAAGTTAAAAAATCAATTTACAAGATTTTTAATGATCCAAATGAAGATTTTAAAGCTACAAAATGATCTTCTTCATGTGTGGGATGCATCTAGTCCCACTAGGCATGCCAAGATGTAGAGAGGATTACAAAGCAAGCTAGTCAAACATTAGTCCATAAATAATGAAAAATGCATAAAAAACTAACTAACTAAGCCTATCTATTCTTATGGGAATTACAAAGGATAGAAAAACAAAATTAAAGAAAGAAACTTCATATTACCTTTCTAAATGGATTCACCATACCCATGTGGCTCAAAATCATGTTCTCCCTTGATCATACATCTTGTCTTTGTCAATAAAGGTGGAAAACTCCTCCAATATCTCAAGAAAACTCCATAAAACCTAGGCTCATGATTCCAAATCACTAAACTAGCTTATCAATGAAGCTTGAAAACAAAATCAATGATCAAATGTAAAGGAATGTGGAAATAATTTGGCGTTATAACTTTATAATATTCAAGCTTAAAATTCATGTCTATGGCCTCTCTATTTATAGATTTTTGAGATTGGTCAGGATCAACCATGACCATCCATCTCAAGATTGAGATGTGTGGCCATGGATTATCCTAATATTTAAAATTAAACTCATAAATATCCTCAAGATAAATAATCATTAAAGAGGTATGGGAGGCATTAACTAGGCATGGGTGACCCATAATCTTGATATTTTATGTACTTATGGCTTGATGGATGCCATCCCATAGATGATGTCACTAGGTGAAGCAGATATTCAAATCAATTTCCAATAATGAGATATTCAAAAATATCTATGGAATTCTTACTTAATATATTAAATTAGATTAATTAGCTTAAGTAAGTTTAATCAAGTTTAGTGTAATTCTTTGGAAATTGGTGCATAATTAATCAAAATAGTTAGAAAGTCATATTATTGGGCCACAATTTTATTGGAGAGGAACTGGAAGGTGATGTTAGATGCATTAGAATTATATTCTCATTTAGGATGTTTCCAAAACCAAATAACAAAGGTACGTTATGTGTACCAATGAATTAGAAGAAAAGAGTGATCCAGAGCACTAAATGGCAAAATTATCATTTTGACTCAAAATGATTTGATCAAAGTTAGCTGGCCCATAAAATGCATTTCCCTATTTAGGGATACTTTGACCTAAATTAGTACTTTTAAGTGACAAGTTCAAACCATTTAGGGCATTTTATGGATTTTGACCTAAAATGTGCATTTGAGTGCAATTCGAGTAAGATTGATAATTTCAACACAAATGGTGTTGGGAATTGGATGTCTACACATAATATCATCAAAGAAATAAAGGATCATGGGACCATGTGATCCTAGGTTCAAACCATGATAGAATATTTATATCAATATCTCTATAGGTTCAAATGTGAGGATTTCAATGACAACATTGTCTTGGCCACATTATTACATTTTTGGGCATATGAGCATAACATTATTACTCAACTAGTGGATATGCCACATGTTGATTGGGAACATCCATAGGTATTTATTGTAAGATGGGATAATACTAGCTAAGTGTGAAATAGGAACACCATGGGGTGTCAGATGATATTAGATGAGTTGAATACTGAATTCATTATCTAGAGATCATATTAAAGGTTTATTGGTTAGCCATAGGATGTCACACAATTGCATCATATCTACATTAGTTTCTAGTATCATGATAGATGGTTAAATTTTTATGAGTGCTTTCAGTATGAGTGAGGTACATGATAGTTTTGGGTATGGCAAGATGTACCCCTAGGTTTATTGATGTTGGAATGGATTGTTTGATCTCTAGTAAGACTATGTGACATGGGTAGGCCACTAATGATGGATATTTCCCCAATTCTAATAAATGAGAGAGATCCAATTATATATATCATGTATGTAGATGATGTTGGGTGTATGAACACTTATACCACATGGTGGATAGGGGAACATATAAGCTATATTGTTCCTAGGTGGAGGAAAGGATGCAATAGATGTGGCTACAAAATATGTGTTAGACAATATGCCTTTAAGGTTTATTGGAGGTATAAAATTATTGAGTTAGTGTGTTAGCATTCTTTGGTCTTTAAATTGTTTACTAAATAATAGATAATATTTTTTATTTATATTTCTATGTAGGTGATGAGGATTTTTGGATTATGATGATTTAGTATGAACTGTGAGACCTGACATGACATGATCCTATTGATGTTGTGTATGGTTTTCTTATTAATTAGGACACAAAATTTTTTGGTGTTCATGCACCCCTATTTTATTGAGTTGTGATCAATACTACTACATACATTTGAGCTATTGGAAAGAGATAGAATTGAGAGTAGAGGTGGTGAGACTTTGAATTACCCCATCAAATTTAGTGGATACTCTAGGTCCTAGAATTTTGGATGAGTATGTATGATTATTGAGATATAATTTTTATCATAATGCATGATTGGATATATAAAAGGATTAAGATAGGAGAGAGAGGTCAATATCTAGGACATAGGGTGATCCTATGAATTCTAATTCTAGGTCTCCTGTATTAGTAGGGTGATGCAGACTGAGGTCCCATTATTGAGGGATCATTCACATAAAATTTATTAGATATTATGTCATTATAAAACATATAATATATACATTAGCTACTTTATTATGTTTATTTTTTATTATCATATGGATTTGTGTACTTTTTAAATGTATATTTTTAACTGAATTACATGTGTAGGAAGTTTTAAAAAAAATTAGAATATATTTATGATTTATATCTAAGAATCATTTATAAAATATCTATACCTTACTGACCATGTGAAAAACATGAAAGGAAAAATAACTATGAATCATATTGATCATTATATAAATTCAAATCATCATACTCTTGTTTTGGCACTATTATATACATAACTATATTATGATTGTGTACTATATATTTAAAAAAAAATTATTAGTTATCCCACTATCACTATTGATTGATTATTATTTCCTTGTATTATAACACTGCTATAAATTTTTGAGATTTTTTATTGGCTGCCATTTTTTATGAAATAGTGGTACCACTGATCTCTCATAACTATGTTCTTTAAAGGCATTTTTAGTCACATAATGAGTAACCATTAGTTATTTAATAGTAACATCTCAGAAAAAATAATTCATGGTAGAATATGATCTAGTAGAATGAGGATAAAGAGACCTAAATGTCTCTTTTGAAAATGTAATAATACTTGTGTCAACATACTACTCAAACCTGCCTTTTAGTACACAACAATAATTATCCCAATGACCATTAATGTGATGAATGTTACAATAAGGTATATTTCTGATTCTGTCTAACCAATATGGTGGATTATAGTTATTTTTATGAAGTTTAATCATCATCCTATTTAATCATTCTTGAATAATTTCATGAGGCCTATCTCTAGATGAATCAAACTTTATGGGTTGATTTTTACCATAATATTCTTAGTCATTGTAGGAGTTATTCTAAAAAATGTTTCTTTCCCTTTATTTATTACTTTAACTTTTGGTTTCTATTGACTCGTTGATTTTTTAAAGATATGGATCAGGTTCTTTAACAATATTAGATGACTCTGGTGGTAAAAAATAAATATCAAAATCTACCTCTATATTAGTATGAACAAGTCCCAAGTTCTTCTCTAATTTAGTAGTCTCATGGAAAAGGTCCTAGAATGACTTAAATGTATTATATAGTAAATTTTATGTAAGATTAAAAATGAGACCTATACCAAATATATATTTTTACTCCAACTCTATTGGTTGATAAATTAACTATTGCATGCATGTCCTAAACCATAATATGTAATCACAAAATGGTAGAAACTTTCCTTCATGTATGGATGGTGTACACACATAATATTTTTCATCTTTATCATTTACTAACACTTTCTCTTATAGAAACCTATTGATATTCAATCTTCCTAAGTTCACACCTTAAAGGGTGCATTGGGAAAGCGTTAGGCAAGGCTTTGGTGCTTTATGAGAGATGTTGTTATCTATGTTATGATCGTATATTTCTTGTACCCAATTAAACTTCCTTAGATTTTCATTTATACCTTATTCATTAAATCCTATTGTACTCAATTGTTTTATTTATCTCATTTTTTACTTCATTGAATGTATTTAGACATTTTCATTCCCTATTGTATCATCCTAACTAATACAGTTTTGAGTTGATATTCCTAGCATTTGTACTAGTTTAACTTGTTTGATGTAATTGAGTGTCAATTGACTCTTCAAACTGCATTAAGATGGATGATACCATAATCTAATTCTAATTTTAACCATTTTAATAATATATATAATAATATTTCATTCCTAATCATATGCACATTTTCAAACTTATTTCCTTTACTTTCACTTGCACTTTTACCCTAATTCCATTTGGAGGAGCTATAAGTAGAAGCTTGTCTTAAAGGAATATTATCTTGTGGAAGCCTTGGAGATTAGTTAGGAGGTTCTTATTTTTATTAGAATCTATTATCCATCCTTTTGAGTATTAAAAACCACAATAATATCTTACAAATCACCATTTTCCAAGGGAAATATTGAGGCTTGATGGGTCCCCATCATGTTAAGTATTTTTAACTTTATGATCTTTCCTTTATTTATTTTAGTAGGTAGATGATGTTTTTTGCTTAGTAGATGAAATTATGTGTGTGTGTATGTGTGTCTATTTATACTTTCTCTAAACTTATAATCATTATGGATATAGGATCATTTGGACTTCTTATTTATCCATTTTAGGTAGTAGAGGCTCCCATTTTTATTATTCTAACCCCATTACATTCATTTGATTTAATATAATTGCACAAACACTTACATTTCCTTATGCAATCCCTTAATTTAATCATTAGAGGTATACTTAGATTTGTTCCCTTCTGTCATAGGCCTAAAGTCTTTAGAACCCTTCCATTTGATGTTAGTGAGTGTTGAGATCAACATGCCCCATTTTTGAAAAATGGGGACCCTATGAAAAATATGGATTATTCACCCTAAGATATACCTCACCTTTAGTACCACATGATTAACCCCCCCCCCCCCCCCCCACCCATTGTATGACTTGAAAGATTTAAGAGTCATGTTAGTTCCTGACAAATATTAATGAGGTATTTATATATATTTTATTGATGTATAATTCGCTAATATTTATAATAATTTGGATTGTTTATAAGTACTCTTATGAGGGGTTACATCCAAAACTCCAAAGTATGATCCCTGAAACTCAACCAAGGTTATTCATTCAAGGTTTTTGAGTCACAATCTAGATTTAACAATGATAAAATTAATGTTTAAGACCATGACATGCCTTAATATTAAGTTTTAGACTAAGATCCAAGTCAGATTTCATGCTCAAAGTTTACAACTTTAGGCCTATCACTTTTCTTTTATCGTATGGGTTGCTAACTTTCACACTTTTTCATTTGGCAGGAACCCAAATACCAACTTAACTTCAATTTCCATATGGTAGTATCACATGCATTGGTCACTCAACTACATAATTCTAGAATTTTTGAAGATATTTTATCCTTTGAAAATATGTCATGACAATGTGACCCAATGGGATTTTTCTACTTGTCACTCAATCATGGAATTCTAGATTACAAAGAAGTTACAAAGTTCATGACCTCATGATTTAATTAGAACATGCCACATGGAACCTAGTCACATCTTTCTAAATCTTTGGTTACTTTTTTAAATATCATGACAATGAAATCCTATCACATCATGCCACTTCACACGCAAGCATGCCCCTACTATTATGCAATATTTTAATTTCAAAATAATACAATTTCACAACAAGGTGACACTTGGTAGTTAGTCACCTAATCTTGGGTAGATATATGTAACATGAAATCCACATGATAATTGGGAGTAATGGGTTGAGGATACATAGACCCATATCTCATGGAAATAACACTATCAAAAGAAGCCATGAAACCCAACAACTATGTGATCAAATCAAGATGTGACACTTGGTAAAGTGTCATAGCATTTGGGTCCATTAAAAGTTTCATATAAAAAAGCCCCATGATATTACAAGTCAATATGAACTAGATTTTTGTCAAACCAATAAATTTTTTGAGGCCATGTCAACTAAATAATGAAATGGGTCAATCCACATAATAATTAAATAAGAGTGATCCAATCAAAAGGTGACACTTGGAAAAGTATTTCACAATCCACCCAGATGGTTCAATATTCAAAATAGAAGGCTAAAATGCTTGAGAAGGAACTAAGTGTTGAGTACATGTCAAAAAGGTTGCATCTAGGAGGCATACAGTTATTCACAAAGCATCAATTATAATTGTGAACTAAATGTTGATGGGGATCATTCCAGTGGATATAAATCCAAGTCACTTCACTAAAAAAGTCAAGTCCATGGTAATAAGACACAAGGAAAAAGTGAAGGTAGTGATTGGATGACTTATCAAAATAAAGTTTTGAAGACATTAGATTAAAATTGAAGATCCACCCCAACTTTAAATAAAGCTAAATTAAAACAATTTCTATTTAGTTTAAATTTTGAATTTAAAGTTTAATGCTTACCATCTCAAAGTGATAAGTTCATCTTCAATTGTTATCTTCTATTTTTTGAATCATTATATGAGTTTTATTAAGACTTATGCGTATTCCTCTAACATTAAATCAAGTCACATTCTTTTCAATCATAAAATTTGAAACCATGGCCAAAGCTAAAGCATTTAGAGTAAACAAGCAGTAATAAGTTCCATTTATCTACTCTTATGTAATAAATGTCATCTTTCAAGATAATAATTTCAACTCTGTTACATTGGCTACATAAGATAAACATTACAATGACATGTTCTACTTGTAAAGAATATTGTAGATCAAGATAGTGAAAATTAAGAAGACTCCAATGAGGAAAAGGATAGACTAGACATTTTTGTGCTCAAATCTACATGTTTACACAAAGTAACATCTAACCCATAGGTACTCCCTTGTGTAGAATTAGTCTACCATATATTCCTTTAGTTTAGATGCATTGATAATATGACTAAATATTTGAATCTAGGCTAAGATATTGTCTTTATAGCCAGGTTACAATTTTAGTCCTACTATGATTTACCTAAATTAGAGATTAGATATAATCAAGAGACTATGACGCAATGGCTTCAAAACCATGATATCAGGGATGTTTTAAGAGACTAGGCTAAGAACAAAGGGAAGTTTGTATTCAAAACTAAAATTAGCCAAATTTCCATTACATAATTTAGAAGGGGAGTAAGGATGGGAATGAGCATGATGAATCCATTATATGGGGCTAAAGATATAGGTCATGTGGATGATAAATGGATCCCACTTCTATCCATGATAATTGATGATGGAAAGACTCCCCCTTTGGGATAAATTATATCTTGTAACCTGACCGCACAAATTATAAAATTTATGGCCAACTAGGGGGGATCATTTTTACATGATGTCCTACTTAGTGGATGCCATCTGTGTCACCCAAAAATTTCCTTAGTTCACTAATTGGGACCCCAACCTAAAATGGAATGTTCCTCATAACTTCTCCAAGGTTAGGGTGTATAAGTATAAGTAAGAGATGAGGGCCATAACTGAACATTTGTATCCCATAATATACAAGGAAATACATGAAAGGACCATGCCTAGACTATTAGAAGAAATTAAAGAAACCTTGAGTACCCTAAGACCCTATTGGTATTACATATATTTCATAGTTATGAGGGTAGTTGGCATCAAGACATCCCCCCTTAGGTTACCCATCATAGTGCCAGATAAGCTACCTAAGTAAGAAATTATTTTATATAGGGGTGGATGGGTTATGCAAAAATAAAAGGAGAGGATTGATTCATCCTCAAATGTCTAACATTGGGTTGTTTTAGATAGATAACTATAATTTTATCATTATAGATGCCAAACAAAGACCTAATTTCAACTTAGAAAGGGATGAAAATATGTAGTGGGGCCCAAAGCACATAGTTTCAAGCATTGCATCAAACACAAGTCAACATTAAACATCACATACCACCATGATCTTGATGGATGAGGATAGGTTCTATATCATTATTTTAAATGATAAAGAGGTGAAGAAAATATTGAAATATGTTAATGTTCCACTTATTAAGGGCATATTGAAATATGTTAGTTATTATGAAGTGTTCAAGTAGGTACATCCACATCCAAAATTTAGGTTATTGATACTAAATAAGAGAGACCAATTAAACCTCAAATCAATTAGAGAATCTTATAATAAATGTCTCTCACTTTGGGGAAGGGAAGAGTTGAGCCAAAAAAACATACTAAGCAGGTCTCTATTTTAGAAGTCACATCCAACACCCCATCCTAGGTTTAGAATGTTACCTCAATATAGGCAAAACCTTTGATGGTGCCTCATTAATCTTATGTTAAGGTAGTAAAAAAATAAAATATAACACTAGTAGCCTTCACACTAGAGATACCTCCCCTACTTCCTATCAAGGTAGAGTGAGGTATGAAAACTCAAAAATGTTTTTATATACCTCCATTGTTTCTAAGTAGTTATCCTTAAGGTAGATCTAGTGGGCCACCAACACTAGATGACATGAACCTAATTCCATACAAACCCTTAATTAGTCCTATAATTAGGCTCATGATTGTACCTTTGATCACTATCAATCCTTTTATTATGTCATCAACCTTGAAGGTCTTTGTGATGGTCAATTTACCCCTAATTTTACCTATTCCCATGCCTAATCCTGGTCTTCAATTTCCCAAGGGGAGGCCTACTATTTTCATAACATAGGTTCCTTTGTTCCTAGTGAGTGATCCAGCTAGCACTAGTTCTTTGGCATCCTCAAAATTAACACTTCCCACCTCATCCTATAGTTCTACCTTCATCCTCGTCACCTCCATAGTTACTTCTCAAACATCTACATTCCCAGGATTGATACTAGCTCTTCAATTTCCACCATCCACTCAACTTTAGGGTGATATTTTAGATAAACCATAGATAAAATAAATGTAGTTGTCCATAATAGAAAGGTAAGATTTGGTTATAGTAGACCCTCTACAGGTCTCACTGAAAGTTGACAAGGATTCTAGAGTAATGAAAAGGGTGACCAAAATAAAAGTGACTCATTTAGATCAATAAATTATATATGAGTCTAAATAAACCTTGTTTACACTGACCAAGAATAAGAAAGCTAAGTCTAGCCAATAGAAAAAATATGTGGAGGAACTTGTCTTAGATTTGAAGTCATATAGTGATGTGGCCACTGAATTGTTGAAATGTATACAACAAAGAACAATTGATCTAGAATAACAAAATAAAGCCACATTACTATAAGATATTATCACCAAGGTGAAATGGGTAATTGAGGATATGTTTGATACTATGAATACTTTATCTTCGTGAAAATTAAGAGATAAAGTCTATAAAACATTCCTAAGGTAGAGAGTACCTATAGGATTTATGACAACAAAGTAATCAACTTGGTTAAGTTGATTATGTTGAAGAAATTTGAAGAATTGAACTTGATACCCTTGGAGGATTTGAGTATTTTTTAGTCCTATATCATTAGAAGAAGGAAGGCCTTAAATCAAAGGATTAATGATATGAAATCCTTGGGACAATATCTTACTTAGCTAGGTGATAGAGTTATAACTCTACTCAAGAAGGCTAAAATTAGACACCTAGAAATTAGATATGGCACTATCATCAACAAGGATGCTTTTAGGAGCCAACTCCAAAATTTCATTATCAATTTTAGAAAATAGGTTCTATCTCAAGGAGTAAAATTTGGGAAAGATATGGTAGACTTGACGTCATCACCTAACCAAAAAATAGAGAAATCATTAGCAATGAATGAGGTTTTAAGACCTCTCTTAACCAATCATGATGCAATGTCATATTTATTTATTAAATTATTAAAGGAACGTATCATATATTTGAAATTGATTGATAGTTATTACAAGAAATGGTCTGAGGCATGGAAAGGACAAATAGAATATGAGAAGTAGGTGAGTAACAAACCACAAATGGTTACCATAGGAGCTTCTTCCTCTTCAACCCCTCTTGGAATCTCTTCTTCTTCAGCTAAACTAATAATTAGTCCCTCTTCAGTTGCTATTGTTTCACTCTCCTCTTTAGTTACATTGAGAGCTCCATCATTGTTGACATTAGAAATATCCTAGCTTGGCACCTTATGATCAAGATATCCATTTGTCAAGGTTTTTCTTTGATGAATTTCATGTTCTAATTTCTATCAGTATATTGTAAAAAGATTTCCCTTTTTAATAGGGAATATTCTTTTATTTTTTAGAAAATGAGGAATGTTTATCTAGTGATAACTATCATGTATTTAGTTCTTCTATAACCAACATAAATAGATTAAGAATTAAAAGAGGCCTATATATAGGGGTTCCCCCCCTCATTTGTCCTTCATAATAAAAGTTTATGGAATTGATGAAAATAAAAGGATGAATTCTAGAAATTTGTTCACTGTCTCATTGCTTTCCATATTTTCTTTTTTCTCAAGCTTTGTAAATGATAAATGGTTGCACTTTTCTTATGGTTAAAATTGATAATAGTGTTTCTAATACACCTTGTTACTTTGTACTTTTTTCTATTCTAATAAAATTTGTCTATGTATGCTTTGTTTCCCTTATAATATGTAAATCAATGTGCTTAAGGAAATTTACTATGGGTAGTCATTCCAAGGAATACTTATTAGATTTTTGCACTTTATTTACCCTAGAATCATCACTGCATTTATGGTATTTTGAGTCCAACACTAGAATATCATGAATGTTAGTTTTATTTTCACTATCATAAAAAAAAACTAAATAAATTTTGTTGATCTTTGTTATTGCAAGGCAAATATTCTTTTCTTCTCAATCTTTCTTTCCCTTTTGATTTTCTTGATGTGAATAACCTTAGATTACTTCTCTTTTTAAATATTCATCTATTTGTTTGAGTTTGGGAGATAAGTTGGAAAAATATAAATCAATTTTCACCATAATAACAAAAGGAAATCTTAAATAGATTGTGTCACTACAAAGCTATTGTTTTCCCTACAGTAGGGTCTACTTATAGTCTTAAGGTGGTAGTCATATAATCACCCTAGGAAAATTGAATTAAGCCCTACGGTCTTCTAGGACTTATAAAATAAACTAAGATATATTACTCTACTATTATCATTACATCCTGGACATATATGCACATCAATAGGAGAAAATTTGGTACTATAAGGAGGGAAAGATTTCTTCTTTATTTATTTTGAGTAAAATTACAATGTATTTCAGTTGAAATATAGAGTAATTCCTTTAAATACAAAAATATTATTTTAAACACTATGGATTCATTTCATCTTATATGAGATCTTTGCAAACTTTGAAAGATCTCTATGAAAATGTGTTTATTTTGAGAAGTCTTTAAAAGACTTGCTCAAGTCTAAAGACATTCTAGCATTACTCCTCTAATTTCTTTAAATTTCATATAAAGGATTTAAAGATAGGCATGTCATTGAATTCTTCAAATAGATTAGGCTTTATTTCATCTATATTTGCAAAGGTATGCATAATTTGAACTAAAAAATTTAGATCTATGGAAAATAAGTGTAAAAATCATTATGTAGTTGATTATTTATGAAAGATCACTAAGCCAAGACTTTATAAATCTAAATTGGGTTCGTTCACATAGTATTAACATATTATTTTCATAATTTCACTCTAAGATGTCCTGATAAGAGTAATACACTAAAAGTAGCTTGAAATATCTTGTCTAACATTTATATTTGTAGGTTAGACCAAGTTTTTGACAAAATATTTGTGCAAATTTTGAAGTTTTGAAGGATCCAGATTGACAAAAGTAAAATAAGACCACTCTGATTGATTATAGACCTTTTTATAGGGGTCCTTTAGCTTAATTTGACCAATATTTACCTTATTTAGTAATATTTAATGAACCTTTATGGTATTTTGGACTTTTGGAATAGTCCTTTACATCACATCCTGGAGTTACCTAGGGTCCAGACCAGATCCCACTCTAAAATTAGAGTCCCCCTTAGATATTTAGAAACCCATCACAAAGCTAGAGTTAATAAAGGGAGATATAGGAAGTCCAAATCCCACCCTACGTCTCTAGTAAACTAACATCTACCTCCTTTATTTTACATTTGGCTAGTCATGGTATAGTTTGGAGGATCCTTCATGAATGTGACTGGCCCTATGCATGATTTTCCTAGGAACCCTAAAAATTACCTCCCCTTCTTCAACCAATCTATAGGTATAACTATTGAATATAATATCAAGTCATTTAAGGTAAATCTTAGGCTTTTGAATGTCATCCACAAAGATGTAGCTTATAGACTCTTCTCATTTACCTTTAGGGAAACAACCTATGATTGGTTCCTCAAATTTTCATAGGATTCCATCATGGGGTGGAACTAGTTTAATAATACCTTCATTACATAATTTGGAAGGGTCATTAGCCCTGGGATTATTTACCAACAATTCAGTTTCCTAAAACAAGACTTGAGTGAACCCATAAGAAATTTTAATTCTAAATTCTATAAGATGTATATCCTCATCATAGCTCCCTATCATCCTACAAATGACTTGATACTTGAAATTTATAAAGATTCCCTAGACCTCATGAATGTTGTCTTTTTGTGTAGGGCCATGAACATCAATATGATTTCACTTGTGTATGCAGAGGCCATACACATTAATGAGTAGATGCACTACAAGGGCACCCTCCCTTTACTATCCCAAATGACAACCAAACCTTTCTTACTCTAAACATTATTCCAAGCATAAATCAAAACATACCTACATTAAATCAAATACTTAGCCTCAACCAATTACCATTAAGCCATGCAGCTCCTGGTCAATAACTAGGATTATTCAATCAGTCTAATGTTAGGGCTCACCCCAAAAATAACAATCAATATTTGGTCACTATTAACAACTCTAATACCCAAATTATTATTTAGAGCCTAGTCTAAAATTACAATCTTGAGTCCTCAAAGGGATACCTAGAAGCAATTCAAAGAATGGTCTAAAAACTAGGTAGTGACTTTCTAAATTTGCAAAGGTAAATGAGAAACATGGGGGCAAGTTTTAATAAAAATTACATGTTTCAAAAGTAAAATATACCTTTCAACTAGTCTAACAATAATAACAATAAAAATTATCCCTGAACCAATAATATTCTTGAGATAAATATATGTAAATTGGCCTTGCCCAATTGGTGTAAGGTCTATAACATGGCTTGACATAGAGATATAAAATGTATAGAATTTTTTAATGCCTTTGAAATGTTCCAAGGTGAGATGGAAAGTTATGAAGTTATCCTAGATAATCAAATAAATACTAGAAATTTTATAAATACAAGAGAACTTGAAAATGGGTCCAAAGCTACCAAAATGGCCCTTATACTTAAAACTTATAATTTTCCATACCAAGAAGAGAATGAGCTTGAAATAAAAATGGATGAGAAATACACCTTCCAATAGTACCAAAAGAACAATTATGTCTTGAGGAATAGAGCTCAAAATGAACCTATGATAACTTCCACACCACCTAACAAATTTGACACTCCCCTAGATCATAGAACCAATAAAAATCATCCTCCCTCCAAGGGAAAGGATAACCAAATATAGAGTCTACTAAAACTAGATCCAAAGGTTGATATAATATTATGGAAGATATATGAAAAAGATTAAAGCTAATATTACCTTCCATGAGCTTGCTCAAATCACTGAGGAGTGTCATTTTATATTAAAATCATTAACTAATAATTTAGAAAAATATAAATCCAAATCTATTAATGTGAATGTGGAAATGTATAAATTAAAGGTTGAGTTTCCTCTATTTCTATTGACCATTAGAATTTTTGGAAAAAATGTGCATAATTTTTTACTTGATTATGGGGCATATGATAACATAACACCTTTAGGTATTTATGAAAATATAAGACTAAGTACAATTAAGTCTAACTAGGTTGTCCAATTTTATAAATAAAAGTTCAAGGTGGTAGGAGAACTACTAAATGTTCATATGCAACTAACTCATGAACCTAGGATTTATTAGTTCATCAACATTCAAGTCATATAAATCCTAGAAGCATATGGGATGTTATTGAGTAGATACTAGACAAAATCCCTTAATCAATACATGTTAATAGATTACTTGCACATGTGACTACCTTGGATGGGTATGCCCAATCAAATCTAGATCAAGTGAGATCTAAGAATGAATTTTATGATTATATAATATAATGCCAAGAATAAGAAGGTAAATTTATAATCCAAAAACTTAGGCATGTATGTTCTTGATATTATTGATTCAAATGAAAGCAACCCAATTAATACGGATGAAATATTATGGATGAGGTACTTTGATAGTGTGAGAGATAAAAAAGGCTCAGGGGTAGGTACTATGTTAATGAATCCAATTGGTAAATAATATTTTTCATCTTATAGACTTCAATTTCCATGCACTAACAATATTACAAAATATGAGGCCTTAATCTTAGGACTTCAATTCACTGTCAAGCATAAGGTAAGGAAATTATTATTCTATGGTGATTTTGAATTATTCATTAAATTGGTATGTAGTCAATATCAATGCAAGCTTTCTTATTTGAAGAAATATAAATTTAGATCCTAGGATTTAATTTAAAGTTTTAAAGCATTTAACATCACCTCTATAACTAGGGATTAAAATTAGTTAGTGGATGTGTTAGATTATGTAACAACAAATTTATCCCTGCCTAAGGCTCTCAAATTACAAAATTTTATAGTTGAAATGATATTGTGCCCTTTCATGCTAAACAACATCAATTAATTTTAGGTGTTTGATGATGATAAGTAAATCATCAATTTCATGACTAGTTCTAGAGTCTTTGAGTCACACATAATTGATGAATAGGTAAAAGAGTCTATAAAGGAGGTCAATATTGATGAAGATGGTGGAATATAACTTAAGAAGAATAAAATTCCTAAGGGCATGGTCTCCCTATAAATGATATTTGATCAAGATAAGTTAACAAGTGATGTTAAGATGCCCAAATTAAGTGGAAAAGACTATAATAAAATTATTCTAAGTTTATTGAGCAATCCCTAGGATATCAACATTAGACTGGTCTATACCAAGGAAGAATTGATCAAATTTACTAAAATATTATCTAGATTCAAGGATGTCCTTGTGTGTTCTTTCAAATATCTTAGAGTCTTTGACACTTTGATCATCACTCACATGATCCCTTTGAAGGAAGTGTATAAACCTTTTAGGTAAAGGTAGAGAACCATTAATACACTTATATAACCCCTCATTTATAAGTAATTGATGAATTTACTATATGTAAGAATTATATTCCCAATCAGACACTCCACATGGGTAACCAACCTTGTCCTAGTTAGGAAGAAGAATTATGACATAAAACTCTCTGTGGACTTACATAACATCAATAGATATTCAAAAAAGGATAACTACCTATTTCCCTCTTTGGACAAGGTAATTCAAATGGTTAACATCTCTCAAATGATGTCCTTTTTAGATGGCTTTTTTGGCTACAACCAAGTGATGATCAACAAATAAGACATGATGAAGACTACCTTCATAATCAAGTTGGGAATGTTCACATACATAAGGATGCCTTTCAGAGTCATCAATGCCAGAGTTATATTTTAATGTGCTATGGATCATGCATTTAAAGGACTAATTTGGAACTAAATTATTATTTATATGGATGACTTAACCATTTTTTCTAAGAACAATAAGGATCACATGATGCAATTCTATCAATTTATATATAAATGTAGGACCTTTGGTATCTCTATGAACCCCAAGAAAAGTATCTTTTTTGTAACTGAAGGTAATACCTTGGGGCATATAATCACAAAGCATAGTATGGATATTGACCTAGACATAATTAATGTTATCTTTAAGGCTGATTTTACTAACATTAGAATAAAGTTAAAATGATTTTTTGAAAAAATTAACTACGTACATAAATTCATTTTAGGTTTTGCTGAAATTGTTAGACCCCTAAATTTTATGTTTAAAAAGGATGCAAAAATTTATTAGACACATAAAGATAATAAATACTTCCAATACATCAAGGAATCCATAGTACAAGTACCCATATTGATTATCCCAAATTTTAGTAAGGATTTCTACCTCTATTCTTTTGCTTCTAATTACATGATCATTATTATTTTAACATAGAAATTAGATGACAAGGAACATATGATCACCTTCACTTGTACAAACTTGAAGGATGTTTAATTGAGATATCCAATCTTGGATAAACAAGCGTACACTTTGGTAAAGGCCATAAATAATTCAGATACTACATCCTCAAAAATAAGACTTATGTCATTGTACATGACCATGCCATTAATATTATGTTCAGCTATAATGAGTTAGGGGAAAGACAAGGGAAATGGATGACCAAACTCAAGGAATATGACATAGAAATTAAATCAGCTTATATGGTATGGGGCCAAGGTTTAATTTAGTTGATTACCAAGATTGATGTTTTACAGGTAGAAGCAGAGCATGTCCCAAGTGAATATTGGTATAAGGACATTATTTATTACCTGTTGAGTGTTACTTACCCCCAAAGTTGAAAAGGGAATAAAAGAGAGTGCTTAGTCTCAATAGTTTTCACTTTATGATCAAAAGAGGAGTGCTCTATAGAAACTATAAAGTGATCTACTTGAGATGCATCTCTAAAAAGGAAGATTCATACATACTCAATAATTTCCATGAAAAATTAAGAATTAGACATTCTTGAATCTGAACCAATGCCCATAAAATACTCAAAGTTGGCTATTATTGGCATATAATATTTAAGGATGTGCATGCTCATATTCAAGCATGTCATCAATGTTAGGTGTTTGATAATAAAGAAGTAAAGGTAGCCATGCTTCTATATCTAATGATTAAAACAAGTCCATTTTCTCAATTGGGATTGGAATTCATGTGAGTCATCAATCCTAACTGTTTAATGGGCCATAAATTTATGTTGATATCCATGAACTATTGCACCAGATAGACTGGAGCAATTTCCACTAAGAACTATAGGATAATTGATGTCATCAAAATCCTCAAGGAAAATATTACAACTAGATTTGGGACCCCTTTGTCTCTAGTATGTGATAACAACCTAGCTTTCTAATCTCCAAAATTCATAGAGTGGGCTTATGAAAAAAATATTATTTTCAAGTTTTCCTCAAACTATTATCCATAAAGAAATGGTGTTGTAGAATCAATAAACAAGAACCTAATGAATGCAATAAAAAATAAGAATATAAAAATCCAAGGGAATGGTAGTCACTATTGAAATATGATCTCTAGGAAAATTAAACTAGATATCATTAGGCTTTGAAGTCATATCCATTCTTACTAGTGTATGGGAAGCAACCAATATTTCCCATCACATTGTAGTTACATACTTATGAGTTCATGGATGAATATATGGATGATGATGAAATAATCCAATCAATAATATTAAACATCATCTAGATGGAAGATGTCATAGATGAACCCCTCAATAATTTTAGCAAACACCAAGACATAGTCAAAAGGTGGTTTAACAAGAGGATAAAATTAAATATTTCCAAATTTAAGACTTGGTCTTACTGTGGAACAAACCCATGAGAAAAAATGCCAGCATGACAAATTCATGCCCCTTTAGATCAAGACATATAAAATTGTATAGATATTGGGTGACAATGAATTTAGATTAAAATACTTACAAAGAAATGACCTAGCTCTGTTGGTGAATGGATAGTACTTGAGACACTACTTCTCAGCTAGCCCTATACCCTTGCCAAAGGAATATGATTTAGTTTAGTTTAGTAATAGGTATGGGTAGGTTAGTTTCCTTTCTACTTTGCTTTCTCATTCTATGTTTATTTTCAGTTCTTTTCTATCCTGATATTAGTCATTATGTATTGATGTTTAGCAATAAGTTGTCTAGGCACAATTCTGAGTTTCTCTTGTATTTGCTCCAAGTTACAAAATATAAGCATTGAAATATTAAAACCCATGTGCATCCCAATATCTAGTTATCCAAAGTGTGAGACTACACTATGTATTGCTTTGGAAAATTAAAAATATTTAATTTTAAATTTGCCAAGTCATGGAGATTGTGCTTTTATTTTGATTGTAATCCATTTCTAACAAGCATGCATTTGACTAAATGAAGGTCTTAAATTTCCAAAAGTCCATGCATACTGGCACTTAATCCCAAATCATAGGATTTCCTAGGAATAACTCAGTAAATGAAAGTAAATGGTTCTTGAGAAAAGTTCTGAAACCCCTTAAAACCTAGCCAAAAAACTAGTTCCCAACCTCCAAGGGTTTGCAACAAAAAAGTATGTGTATCAAGCTAAAAAATACTTAACACTATAAGTTTCACTCCTTTGAAGGTGGTTCGGGTAACCTCCATTAGGGCCATGGATGCCCAACTGGTAATGGATTAAGGCCTAGAGTGGAGCTAAAGGTATCTCTATTAGGGTTATATATGTTTGGCTAGAAGTAGAGCAATGCCAAATCCATCCCCTTAAAAAATGAGTATAATTATATATATCTAAAAAGTGTTTGCTTAGAACCTATGTTCAAGGCCATGAATCTTAAATCCACTAATTTTAAAACCCAAAGAAATGCTAGTCAATCATTTCAAAAATTCACACACACATAGTATGAATGTTTTTTGGATTTTTAGGCTCTAACCCATAAATTGGAAAGTTTTTAGTTATGAAGAATCAAATCTAATATTTTTTACATCCACCAAGGAGTGACTACTTAAGGATTATAATCCAAACTAAGATATCTGAATTCTAACACCATATTTCCCATAGAAGTCACCATTTGTTGAGATCAACACACCCCATTTTCCAAAAATGGGGACCCTATGAAAAATATGGATCATTCACCCTAATATATACCTCACCTTTGGTACCACATGGTTAAACTCCACCCCCCTTGTATGACTTGAAATATTTAAGAGTCATGTTAGTTCATGACAAATTTTAATGAGGTATTTTTAAATATTTATTTGATGTCTAATTCACTTAGATTTATAAATATTTGGCTTGTTTATAAGTATTATTATGAGGGGTTACATTTTAAAATGCAAGGTATGATCCCTGAAACTCAACCAAGGTTACTTAATCAAGGTTTTTGAATCATAGTCTAGATTTAACTATGGCAAAATTCATGTTTGATATTATGACGTACCTTAATATTAAGTTTTAGACTAAGGTCCAAGTTGAATTTCATGCTCAAATTTTACAAATTTAGGCCTTTTACTTTTAATTTATCCCATAGGTTGCTAACTTTCACACTTTTTCATTTGGCAAGAACCCTGATGCAAGCTCAATTTCAATTGCCACATGGCAGTGTTACATGCATTAGTCACTTAGCCACACAAGTTCTTAAATTTGTCTCACATATTTTAGACTTTTAAAAGTGTCATGATAATGTAACCCAATGGGAGTTTTCCACTTGTCACTTAGTCATGGCATTCTAAGTTAGAAAGAAGTTATAAAGTTCATGACCCTATGACTCAATCATAACACACCACATGGCACCTAGTCACGACCTTCCAAGGTTTCAATTGCTTTCTAAAATATTACAACAATGCAATCCTATCACATCATTCCATTTGGCACTCAGATGTAACCCCCATAGTTAAGATGAAATATTTCAATTTAAAAATACTATGATTCCATGACAAGGTGACACTTGGTAGTTAGTCACTTAATCTTGGGTAGATTGATGCAACATGGAAATTAGGAACAATGGGATGAAGACATTTGGACCCATATCTCATAGCATTAACACTATCAAAATAATCCATGAAACCTGATAACTACATAATCAATTCAAAATGTGACATTTGGTAAAGTGTTATGGATTTTAGGTCCATTAAAAGTTTCATATAATAAAGCCCCATTATAATGTGAGCCAATAAGAACTAGATATTTGGTAAAACAATAAAAATTTTGAGGCCACATTATCTAAAAGATAAAGGGGTTAATCCATGAAATAATTAAATAATAATGATCCAATCAGAAGGTGACACTTGGTAAAGTATCACGTGATCCACCTAGATGGTTCAATATTCAAAATAAAAGGCTAAAATGCCTGAGAAGGTGTTCAGTGTTGAGTACATGTCAAAAAAGCAACATCTAGGTGGCATATAACTATTCATAAAGTAGTGATTGTAAGTGTGAATTAAATTATATTGGGGCTCATTACATTAGATATAAATCCAAGTCACTTCATTGAAAAAGTTAATCCCATAGTGAGAGGACATGTGGATAAAATGAAGGCAGTGATTAGATGATTTCTCAAAATAAAGATTTAAAGCAGTTAGATTAAAAATGAAGAGCCACCCTAGATTTAAATCAAGGAAAATTTAAAAACTTACCATTTATGACTCACATTATTTAGTTTAAATTTCAAATTTGGAGTTTAATTCTTACCATCTCAAAGTGATAGGTTCACCTTCAGTTACTATCTACTATTATTTGAAGCATTTCATGAGTTTTCTAGAGATTTATGTGTATTATTCTACAACTAAATCAAGTCACAAGGTCATCAACCATTAAATTTAAAACCATGACTAAATATGTAGTATCTAAAGTCAAAAAACAAGAATAAGTTCCATTCATATACTCTTATGGTATAAATGTCATCTTTTAGGGTATGAATTTCAACTATGTTATGTTGGCTACTAAAGATAAACATTACAATGACATGTTATACCATGTAGAGAATACTGTAGATTGAGACAATGGTAATCAAGAAGGCTCAAATGAGGTAGAGGATAGATTAGATATTTTCATGCTCAAATTTGTAGGTTTACTGTAGTCATATAAAATGCAAAAAAATGGTAACTTAAGCATGGCTAATGACACCCAACCCATAAGTCCCTCTTGTTTGATCTTATGACCCTCATAGGCTTGTTTTCACTCATTCTCAGTCATCTGTAGCCTTCTAGACCTTATCCTAGATAATCCAAGACCCTATTTTCATGACCAATCCATCTCCCTAGGTCCCATCTACCTAGGACAATAGCACCCAACTAGGATAAGAGTGCTCATACCACTATTGTATGCTTTTAGTGTTATTTTACAAGATCATTTATAGCCCCAATAGTTAATTCCTTCTAGTTCCCCATCCTTCTCCTTGTTGGTTTAACATGAGTAAATTCCATCTATGACCAATAAACCCTATAAAATCCCATTCAAAGATTCACTGGAAAGGGTTGGCAAATATCACTCAAGCAAGCAAGAATATAAGAAGTAAAACTCAATAAATCTTCCCTATTCTCTACATACAACCAACCTATACACTTTCAAGCCAATTCAATTCCTTACAACAACCCCTAGTCATCTCAAGCACACCCAATTTTTGCATTTCTTACATTTTCATTCACTATTGCACCAAGCACTCTTACAGGGAGACCTACATATGGCTTGATCCTTCCTTAAAGTATTGGTATGTAAGCAATGTGCCCACACATAGGGTGTGAAGTATGTCTAGTACATCTTACATAATCTAACCCCTTTTCCTTATTCGCTAAAGTTTCTATTCAAGTGCATAAAAGACATATACATAGAAAATCAACTCTATAGGGAGTTATGTCAACAATAAGGATTCATAATTTGGTACATAGGCTCACATTGATTAGGTGAACAAAACCCAAAAAAATTAGATCCTTAGGACAACAATGCTAAGGAAGGACTATAGTGTCAGTGCCATTCCTATCCACTTTCGATGCTCCTATCCAATCAAAAAATGAAATTCAAAATCCTATTTGTGATAGTTTATTATACCTACACACAAATTTCCAAGCCTTGTCTCAATTAGATCAATATAGAGTAAGATAAGTTTAATTTTTCTCTCCCATTACTATTTTTAGAAAAGCTATAATTATAAATAAATCTCAAAAATTAGTAGCTTTAATTTGGAATATTATTGACTAATTTTATCTTACTTAGACCCTTTTATTATTTAGGAATTAAACACTAATTTCTCCAAAAATAATAAATCATTTGATGAACCTGACTTACTTTGAATTTCACATAAAAACCCTAGGGTAGATTCCTAGCTGATTTTTCCCATAAATTTTTAAATTTTTTCTTAAATATTTTAAGCATAAAGTCATCCCTAATTTTAAAATTTAGTAGTAAATTTTAAAATAATTTTATTTCAAACCCTAGTTACATTAACTAACTCCCAATAATTCACCAATCATTGTCTAAATTTTTAGTTGCATATTAAAATTAGAAAATCACTTCAAATTCCAATAATTCATAGTAATTTCAAAAAAAAATTCCTCAAATCCCTATTTGCATTTACTAGGTCCTATTAAATCACTAATTTTCCAATAAATTTTTGATTTTTTAGTTGCATATTTTACTCAAATTTTCACTTTCAATTTCAAAATTCCATAGTACATTTTGAAAATAATTCTATGTCAAACCCTAGTTGCATATACTAGGTCCCATTGCTTGAGATATCACCTCACATGTTTGTGAGATCTATATGCTTTTTATGTACATTCTAGTTCCTTGTTTAGATTATATCTCATTAATCTTTTCTACTATTATCCACTTTGTTTTCCTTATGCCACCTAAGCTCCTTGCATCTCTTCCTTTGAAATGAAATGCAAGACTTAGTGGCAATCCTCCTGAATTCACCTAAATTCCTTCAACTCAACCATATGCTATGGATAAAAAACTAATTCAGACTCCATCTATAGATTCTACACATCTAAATTACATCAATTTCAATGAGGATGATTCAAACAATGCACAATATGAGAATACCAATGATGATGTACACACCGATGCTCATGCTCCAACACATTGGACTACTGATATGCTTTCACCCATTATTGAAAATGAATTTGTACTCAACAAAGATCTGATCCTCCAAAGTTTTAGAGCAAGACTTAGGAAACAACTTTGAGATCACACTCTTATATTACAATCTCTCATGGAAATCAAAAAGGCTAAACAAGTTGAGTTTCCCATCCCTACAAAGCAACCAGTTGTAAATGACACTATAGGGGCCACTATGTCTCAATAACCCCCTATAATAGCCCAACCTACCTCTATGCCACTAGCTATAGCTAGTACATCCCAATCTCTTGATGTGGCAACCCTTATGCAAGAGAAAATCTCTTCAATCCAAAGTTCTACATCTTAAGCAACGTACGACTAGACCTACATATGATTTGGATTCTTTTTCTCTCTACATACACCATTGACACATCACATTTCTTCTACACCCTTATCACAAGGTTTTATTCAACCCAAGCTTACTCTATATGATGGTAAGGGTGATCCAGAGACACATTTGAGGGTTTTTCATGTAGAATGCTTGAACTATATACCCAATGACTAACTACTTACCAGGTTATTTCCATAAATACTAAAGGATTATGCCTTACAATGGTTCTATAGTTTCCCAAATTAAGTAATTAGTGCATTCAATCCTTTAGCCAACATGTTCTTAGCTCATTTCAACATTAACATTAGTGACAAGGTTTCATATGCTCAAGTTGCACAATAGAAATAAACTTTAAATGAATATCTCACAGATTATGTTATTTGATATAAGAATATCTTGGATAAGATGACTAGCCCAATGGCCGATCAAGAGGTACAAGATCTCTTCAAATAGAGTCTTCTACCATCTTTGCATGAATCCATTATGTTCAAAATATTCTCTTCCCTAAATTGTGTTACACACTAAAGGAGAGAGAAGTCAAGTTAACTTCAATGGGCAAACTCAAGTACACAAGTATCCCATATACAATAAATAAGAGTAACAACAAAGTCCAATATAAAGTAAAGGTCAATGATAACAAGATTTAGAATCAACTTATAGTTAATATGACTTTAGATTCCCTTTAGAGATTATTTTTATTAGTACCTCTTCGGTGTACATTTACCAATCTACCAGTTTCATAACATTCCACACATAATGTAGGAGTTTTTAATATGTTACAATATTTAATAAATGGCAATCATATTGATCTTATCACTTTAGTTGAGCCTCCTCAGGCAAAGCCAACATAGTATAAAGCATTGAAAATCTATTTAGACCCTTTCTCATAGAATTCCAAATAGGAGATAGGGGACACATCAAGGGTTCACCATTCATATTATGCACATCCACCACTAGATACATGTTGGGAAAATTTAGTTGAGACACATCCTTTGAGAAACATGATTGGTATATATAATTCTAGAGTTCCATATAGACCTTCCATCTCCTTCTTAGAGTAGGAGATCATTGAGGATGATTCATATTATCATGCACTCTTTATCAAAGGTTACATTCATAATCATCATATTCATAATGTTCTTATTGACAATGGATCTAGTGTAAACATGTGTACTATGACATTACTATAGCATTTATGATATTCAAAGTAGGATATTACCCTAATGGACATAGTTATCAACATATTCAATGGTAATATACAAATTTCATTGGGTGATATTTTACTTTCTTTATAGTTTGGTCTAACACAAATGGCCACACCATTCACTGAGAATATCTTGATATGATTCAAATATTCAATATATGTAGAAATACCCTTAAGGTATGGAAACACCATATAATACTCCTTTAGGAAGGATTAACTCCACAATGTCTCTTCGAGGGGACAACCTCCAATATCCTCTTACAATAGAAGACTCAATACTTACTTGATATCTTTACCATGATAATCATCTCCTATATATAGACATCTATCTAACCCATAGATGGGTAACCTCTTAATCCCACTATAGGCCAACCATTACCCAATGTACTAATTCCATAAGTTACTCTATTATCTTAATATATTGTACCCATATAACTATCTAAGAGGATGTGTACCACATGTCAATATATCCATCAACCCATATACATTAATATATCATATCCCTAGGTACATAGCATTACTTCCCTCGTTGACATGTTTAATCCCTAAAACATAGGAAGAAACCAAATAATGAGTGTGCTTCAAATCATTGCACACTTATCTCTAATCTCGATCATCTAGCCATCCATATGTGATCTTGGTAGGTGATAGCTCTCTAATCTTGTTTCCAAATTCCATTATGATTCTCTGATTTTGTTCATGATCATAATTATACTTCTTTGGTGTCTAAGCATAATTATTCCTCTTTTTATTCCATGTACCATATTCTATTGCACTACTCTAATTCCAACCATGACCATAGTAGGTATTCTTCCATGCACAGCCATAGTGATTTCCCCATTCATTCCATGTGCCATAGTATTTTTTCTTTAGATTCCATGCATATCCATAATGATTGGAAATTTTATTTCCTATATAGATAAAATGATTGTTGTTATGACACTTCTTCACCTGGTTCCATGATTGTTTCCTCTCATGATGATGTGGGTGTCTATATACCTCAACCTTTTCCAATACTTTGTCCTTATCCACCTTTACTTCTACCTCTTCCACCTTTTCATTCTTTGTCTCTTGAGTAGATGAAGTGTTAATTTGCAGTCTAAATCTTCATCATGCTCTTCATCACCTATTTCCATCTCATCCTCATGATCTACCTAGATTGTTATTGGTGCCTTTTTCACTATGATATCTTTTAAAGTGATCTTCTTTTTCATATACAAAAACTTCATGAACTTTTTTTGAACATTAATATTCATTTTTCCCAAAGTCTCTAACCATGGATATCCAAGAACTATATCCATATCATCCATATCCAAAGCATAAAATCCTAGATTCAAAACATATTTTTCCTTAATGAGCTTCAAATCTTCAAACATTGAAATATTCTTACCATCTACTTGAACCTCCTTGATATTATTTGCTTGAACAAGTAAATGCTTAGTCACATTCATGTTAATGAAGTTATACTTGTTGGTAGGGTTTATGGACACAACCACCTTTTTATTTTGAATTCATCCATGAAATTGAAAAAATGACTCAGATTTATTTGGAGCCAAATTATTTGAACCCTTATCTTCTTCTTCTTCTTCTTCTTCTTCTTCTTCTTCTTCTTTATCATCATTATTTTTTTCCTCTTTTACATCCTCTTTTTCTTTTATACCCCATCGATCTAGGAAGAGTTATTCCATTGTTTCCCATGAAGAATATTGTTGCGTAAAGCTCAATTGATTAGACCACCAATGTCGTGTAGGCCCAGACAAAGAAAGAGATAATTCTATTTTCCAAAAAATGTCCTTAGTATTATTCTCCTTAAAAATAATCCACCATTCTCTAGCATCAACATCATCTTCCCCTAAAATTTTTTGTAACTCCATGATCCACAAAAAAATTAGGCTTCATGAAACCCTAAAATGTCAATAACTCATACAAAACTGATCCATAAAATTGTAATAAATCACTCCAAACAACTAAAAAAAATTTAAAATTTTGACTGTGATTCTCTTATATATTCTTACATCTCCATTAAAAAGTTATAATAAAAGTTCCCTATATTTAGGAAGATATAGTGAAATTATTATAAACCCTAAAATATAAATAACTCCCTCAAAACTAGTCAAAAGATCTCAATTTTTTTACTGTGACTTATTTGAAATATTATCCATATCCAGTAAAAAAAATTTGCAAAAAATTAAAAGTTATTTCTGATTCAAAAAACTATGGTTTCACTCCACACAAATTGCCCAAATCAAAGCTCTGATACCACTTGATAAGATCTTGATATGATTCAAATATTTAATATATGCAGAAATACCCTTAAGGTAGGGAAACACCATATAATACTCCTTTAGGAAGGAATAACTCCATCATGTCTCTTCAAGGGGACAACCTCCAATATCCTCTTACAATAGAAGACTCAATACTTACTTGATATCTTTACCATGATAATCATCTCCTATATATAGACATGTATCTAACCCATAGATGGGTAACCTCTTAATCCCACTATAGGCTGACCATTACCCAATGTACTAATTCCATAAGTTACTCTATTATCTTAATATATTATACCCACATAACTAACTAAGAGAATGTGTACCACATGTTGGCATCTCCATCAACCCATATACATTAATATATCATATCCCTAGGTACATATCATTCACTATAGTTCCCAGTGTAGGAGTTTTTGATATGCTACTTGGTTAACCATAGATTAAGAAACTTTGTGTAGTACCTTATATAGTTCTTAGATGCATGAAATTCATTCATGCTAATTAGGTTATTATAGTTGATGGAGTTCTATATAAGTTACTACTCCCCACTTTAGAGCCATATTCTATAGTATAGTAACTAGTTCTAGTTTAGATTTCAATTATAGTTTCTCCACTAGTTATGATTCTTCTTCTAGTATAAATTTAGACATAATAAAGGCATCCATCACCATCATAGAAGGTTCATACACCTCCACATCTTTAGAATTCTAGATAACTTCCATCTATAGTGTTCACACCCAAGGTAGTATCATTGAGATCTCATGCATCTACTCATAGAGCACATGTTCAGATAGATTCTCCTACTATCATATGGGTCTCTAAGAACCCTATAATTTTATCCACTTCTTAGAGTCATAAGGGGACCCCACACTTAATTTCTACTTCAGATATTTATGATCATTTACAACATATATATCTCTTAGATCCATAATCTTAGTATTTCTATTGTGTTCCATGATCATGAATGATTCCACTCTTTGGTATACGATACCATGATAAGGAGTATCTCATTAGACTCATCAGTTAGTATCACACTTTCCTAGCTTACTTGTACATAGCTTCTTATGATTTCTTGTACATAGATTAAAAAACTTTAAAAAAAAATCTAAAAACATTTGAATATGTCAGAAACACCAAAAACATTTTGATTTTATGCATCATCCATGACTTATACTAATACTATTATGTTAGGACTTACATTTACTATTTCAAACTATTGTATGTTGATTTATCTACATTACCATGCTTCACTTGATCTTGTTTGAGTGTGTGCAGTGACATCTAGCTCTTTGATTACTTCACTTTACCCATTGAGGAAACATCCTACTTCTACATCAAGACACACATCAATATACATACCAATGGGGGCATCTTCTACGTGACTACACCATTCAAGTTATGTCATTCCTATGCCACACATTCTAGTTATCATGTTGATGTATATTATTTACTAGCTTACATAGATCACTCTATCGATACTAATAGTATTTATCACTTATGTATTTCTTTACATATATATAGTCTTATACTAACATGTTTTTCATACATTCACTTCTTGATTTGATTAGTTAGATGTATTTGTAATTCTATTTTCTTACATGCTTTCTTTTCTTACTTAGCATTAGCTTGCTATGATTGCATTTCTTAGTTCTTATTTGTCTTTTATATGTGCCTTAGGACATTTTATAATGTTTTTTGCTTCTATTCATGTATGTGCCTTAGGACATTTACCAATATTCTTTGCCTATACTCTATGTGATTGTGGCTTTCACACTAATTTTATTGTTTCAATTATATGTGTATGTGGCATTTGAACATGCCTTGTATGCTTGTTTTCTAGTTTGAGTGAAGTGTGCCTATGTCTCTTATTTGTTTGGCCCCTTGGCCACCCTTGTATGCTTCTTTTTTCTTGCCTTGTGTGCTTTTTTCTTGATTTATTTCAATTGTTTACAATGCCATGATCCATATCATGCATTATTCATGTTTTCTTGGATGCCATGATGGACATCATGCTCCATCCCTCACTAACAACTAACAACTAACATTGCTAGTTTTAATTAAATTATATTACATTTCACATGCTATTACATTGTTATATCTATTTAGGCATACTCCTATTGATCTAACAATATCTCAATTCAAACCATATTATATCTTGAGATATCTTATTAATTATCATTGTTATATCATGTATATTTTCTAGCTTAACACACTTGTAGGGCTTCTTATTTTGAGGGTAGTCAATACAGGGTACATATTCTTACCCTCAAAAGAGGGGGAAACAAAGAAGGGTTTTTCTACAAAGATCAAAGTTCCTATCAATCAAAAAATCTAGTTTTAGAACACCTAGAATAACAACCAAACATCAAACCAATCAGAGCAGATTAGTTAGACAATAAAAAATCTAGAATAGTCATCAGATTTGGTCCAAGACAATAACACTAAGACTGGACTATAGTGATGGTGGTGATATTATCCATTTCTAGTGATCCTATCCAAACAACAAAAAAACTAGATATTCAAAAAATAGATAGAAAGGTAAGTTCAGTTATAGTTTTATCAGCTATTGTTTAGACCAAAATTAGTAGTTTCAATACAATTTTTCTCAAAGAATTCAGATATAGGGGGCATCATGTATGGCATGATGGATCTCACTTCTAGTTTCATATAAGGTATTTGGTATAACTTTTAGATCAAAATCCATGTTTTAGACACTAGTCATTGGGGGCAATATGCACGACACATTTGTTTTCTTTTTTCCTAGTTCAACATTATCTAGACATTATTAGTAGTTGCATGCCTTACTCCACCTATAGGGTGGTTGGCATAATTTTTGGTTTGGTTTTCATAAAATATTAAGTTCCAAGTTCCCAAGTTCCTAAGTGGATTCCACATAATTTAGACTCTCAATTTTAGAGTGGCTTTCATGGAAGCCTAATCTCCATCTTTTAGAATGGCCAAGAGTGGTCTAGTTTCTAGCATACATTCAGCTATCCACACCAACACTATCAGATCATAGTACATTCATATGACACACATTCCATATTTGTATCATTTTATAGTTTCAATTCATGGGGCAAAATTTGAGCCAAAGGACTAGATAGCCTTTGTATTCTTAAGCCACCTATTTAGAGGGATTGGACATAATTTAGACATCGATTAGCACATGCATGATCACCTAGATTCACTTAGTAGGTGATGATGGAGCCAAAGGGATAAAATTTGCATTTTTGAGCCATTTATCGGGAGCTGATCACTCATCTCCATTCATGATATTACTCTTAGTACCTCACACATCCAACATTACTTAGCATCATAACAATTTTTATATTGGTCTATGTACTTGGTGAGGTATATTTTTTCCTTACTCTTCCTCTTTTTTACCTAAACTTATACATTATTATTTTAGATATAGTGTATCTAGTAAAAACTGATCTACTATTTGTTTTCTCTTACAAATTTACACTTCAAAACATGCTCTCTCTATGCACACCCAATATCACACAAGCTTTATGAGCTTCACCCTTGTAGGTAAGTTTAGGTACACTTTCTTTTTTTCCTTTATCCTAGTATTTTGCTTTATTGCATCACTATAATAAAGGGGGGCAAATTTAGTCATATAAAATTCAAAAATTGGTAAGTTGAGCATGGTTAATGTCACCTAACCCATAGGTCCCTCTTGATTGCTCTCATGACCCTCATAGGCTTGTTTTCCATGATTCCTAGTGATCCTTAGCCTTTAAAAATTGATCCTAGCTGAGATAAGACCTTATTTTTCATGACCAATCCATCCCCCCAGGTCCCATCTACCCAGCACAATAGCACCCAATTAGGATAGGAGCATTTTTTCCACTATTATCTACTTTCAACACTAGTCTAAGCTCATTTATGGCCCCAACGGTCAATTTATTCTAGTTCCCCATCCTTCTCCTTGTTGGCCTAACATGATAAAATTCAATCCATTACTAATAAGTCCCTATAAATTCCCATTCAAAGACTATTTGGAAAGGGTTGGAAAATATCACTCAAGCAATCAAGAATACAAGTAGGATCACTCAAGCAATCTTCCCTATTCTCTGCATAGAACTATCCTACACACTTTCAAGCCAATTTAAGTCCTTACACCATCCCCTAATCATCTCAAACACACCTATTTTTTGCATTTCTTGCATTTTCATTCACTATTTCACCAAGCACTCATACAAGGAGAACTACATATGGATTTATCCCTCCTCAAAGTATTGGTATGTAAGCAACATTCCCACACATAGGGTGTAAAGTATGTCCAGTACATATTACACACACAAACCCCTTTTCCATATTTGTTAAAGTTTCTATTCAATTGCATAAAAGACTCATACATATAAAATCAACTCTAAAAGGATTCATATCAATATAAAGGCTCTAAAATTTGGTATATAGGCTCACACTAATTAGGTGAACAAAACCCAAAAAGTTTAGATCCTCAAGACAAAAATATCAAGGAAGGACCATTGCATCAATGCCACTCTTTTCCACTTTCAGTGCCCCTATCCAATCAAAAAATGAAAGCCAAAATCTTGTGTACGATAATGTATCAATCTTACACACAAATTTATAAGCCTTGTCTCAGTCAGATCAACATAGAATAAGATAATTTTAATTTTCTCTCTCACTAATATTTTTAGAAAATATATAATTACAAATAAATTTCACAAATCCATCGCTTTAATTTAGAATATTATTTACTAATTTTCTCTTACTTAGACGCTTTTATTATTTAGGAATTAAACACTAAGTTCCCTAAAAATAATAAAACATTTACACAAAGCAACATATAACCAAGAGGTACTCCCTTATGTAGAATTAATCTACTATATGTTCCTTTAGTCTAGATGCATTGATAATATGGTTAAATTTCTGAATTTGGGCCAAGCTATTACCTTCATAGCCAGTTAGCCTTTTATTCTTACTATGATTTACCTAAATCAGAGATTAGAAAAAATTAAGAGATTGCGACCCAATGGATTTAAACCCATGATATTAGGGATGTTTTAAGAGATTAGGATGAAAAAAAGGGAAGTTTTTATTCAAAATTAAAATTAGACAAATTCCCATTATGCAATTCAGAAGGGAAGTAAGGATGGGAATGGCCATGATGAATTTGTTGCATGGGGCTAAAGATATAGGTCATGTGGATGATAAATGGATCCCACTTATATCCATGATAATGGATGATGGAAATAATCCCCATTTGCGAGAAATTATATCTTGTAACCTAGCAACACAAATCAAAAAATTTATGGCCAATAAGGGGGATCATTTTTACATGATGTCCTACTTGGTGGATGCCATATGCACCACCCAAAAATTTCCTCGGTTTACCAATTGGGACCCCAAGATAAAATAGACTATTCCTCATACCTTATCCAAGGTTAGAGTGTATAATTATAAGCAATAGATGAGGGCCATATTTGAACATTTATATCCCATTGTATATAAGGTAATCTATGAAATGCCCATACCTAGACTATTAGAAAAAAAATAGAGAAACCTTGAGTACCCTAGGATCCTATTGGTATTACCCATATTTCATAGTTGTGAGGTTAGTTAGAATCAACACATCTCCCCTTAGGTTTCCCATCATAGTGTTAGATAAGCTGGTTGAGAAATAAATTGCTTATTAATTATACACAAGGGTGGACGAGTTATGTATAAATAAAAGGACAGGATTGATTCATTCTCAACTGTCTAATATTAGATATTTTTGAATAAAGAATTGGAATTATGTCATTGTATCTACTAAATAAAGACCCAATTTCAACTTGGAAAGGGATGACAATATGCAGGGGGACCTAGAGCACATAGCTTTCAAATATTACATCAAACACATGTCAACCTTAAGAATTATATACCACCATGAGCCTAAGGATTAGGATAGGTTATATATCAATGATAAAAATGATCAAGAGGTAAAGCAAAGATTGAAAGATGGTAATGTTCCACTTGTTAAGTGTAAAAAAAAGATGCTAGTTATTATGAAGTTTTGAAGCCTAAAAGTGTTCAAGTAGGTACATCCACATCCAAAATTCAGGTTGATAATACTAAAGAAGAGAGACCAAATGACCCTCAAATTAGTTAGATAATATTTCAAGAATTATCTCTCACTTTAGGGAAGGGAAGAGTTGAGCCTAAAAAACATACTGAATAGGTCTCTATTTTATAAGTGACATCCAACACCCCATCCCAAGTTCAGAATGCTACCTCAATGTAATAATAACCTTTGATGATGCCCCATTCATCTTCGAATGAGGTAGTAACACCACTAACTAAAAAACTAGTAGCATTCACAACAGAGATACCTCCCTTACTTCTTGTTAAGGAGGAGAAATTTATGACAAATCAAGAATGTGTTTATTTGACTCCCTTATTTCTAAGTAGCTACCCCTAGGGTAGATTTAGTGGGTCATCAATACTAGATGACATGTTAGTGTTGTAATTAAACCCATGACTGCACCTTTGCCCATTATCAATTATTTTTTCATATCATCCACCTTGAAGGTCTCTGTGATGGCCAATTTATCCCCAATTCTATCCAAGCCCATGCCAAGGCTGGATCCTCAATTATCCAAGGGAATGCCTACTATTTTCATACTATAGGTTATTTTATTCCCAACAAGTACTCCAACTAATACTAGTTCTTTGGAATCCTCAAAAGTAACACTACCCACCTCATTTCCTAGTTTTGCCTTCATCCTAATCACCTCCACAATTACTTCTCAAACATCTGCATTCCAAGGATTGATAGTAGCTCTTCAGTTGCCACCATCCACTCAGCTTTAAGGTGATATTTTAGATAAATCTTGGATAAAAAATTTAGTTAGCCATAATATAAGTGCAATATTTGGTTATTGTAGACCCTTTATAGGTCTAACTAAAATTTTACAAGGAGTTTTGAGTAACTAAAAGGGTGACTAAAAGAAAAATAACTCATCTAGATCAGTCAATTGTATATGATTCTGAAGAAACCATTTTTTCACTAAGAAGAAGAAATCTAATTTTATCTAACAACACAAATATTCATAGGACCCCCTCTTAGATCTAAATTCATATGGTGATGTGGCCACCAAATTGGTGAAAGGGATGCAACAAAGGACAATTGAGCTAGAATAACAAAATAAAGGCACATTACTAAAAGAGACTATCACCAAGATGGAATGGGTAGTTTAGGTTGTGTTTGGTACTCTAATTACTTTAGATTAGTTTAAATTAAAAGGAGATGAACTCTATAACAAAATTATTAAGGTAGAGAGTACCTATGGGATTTATGATAGCAAATTAATAAACTTGGTTAAGTTGATTAGGTTGAATAAATTTGAAGAATTAAAATTGATACCCATCGAGGATTTGAGAATTTCTTAAGCCTATATCATCAGAAAAAGGAAGGCCTTAAATCAATGGATTGATGATATGATATCTTTGGGCCAATATCTTACTCATCTAGGTGATAGAGTTATAAATCTACTCAAGGAGGATAAAATTACACACCTTGAAAATAGAGATGGAACTATCATGAACAAGGATGCTTTCAGGGCCCAAATCTAAAATTTCATTTTCAATTTCAAAAAACATGCTTTAGATCAAGGAGTAAGCTTTGGGTAAGAGATGGTGGACTTGGAAACATCACCTAACCAAACAATAGAGAAAGTAATAGAAATCAATGAGGCCATAAGACCTCTCTTAACCAAGCATGATGCAATATCAGATTTCACCATCAAATTGATAAAGAAACCCATCATAGATTTAAAATTGATTGACATGGATTATAAAAATGCTCTAAGTTATGGAAGGGACAAATAAAAGATGAGAAGCATGTCAGTAACAAACCACAAATAGTCAATACATGAGCTTCTTCCTATTTAACCCCTCTTGGAATTTATTCTTCTTTAGCTATATTGGGAATCAGTCATTTTTCAACTGCTATGGTTTCACTCTCCTCTTCTATACATTGGGAGCTCCATCATTGTTGACATTAGTAGGATCCCATATTGGCACCTTAAGATCAAGATAGCCATTTTTTAGGATTTTTTTTGATGAATTTCATGTTCTAAATCTGATCACTATATTGTAAAAAGATTCCCTCTTTTGATAGGGAATATTCTTTTATTTTTAAGAAAATGAGGAACATCTATCTAGTGACAACTATCATGTATTCAATTATTTTTTAACTAATGTAACAATCTTATGAATTTAAAGAGGCATATATATAAGGGGTTTGCCCCCTCATTTATCCTTAATAATAGAACTTTTTGGAATTGATGAAAATAGGAGGAATTCCAAAAATTTGTTCACTATCTCATTGTTTTCCATATTTTCTTGTTTCTCAACATTTATAAATGACAAATGGTTGCACTTTTATAATGGTTAAAATTACTAATAGTGTTTATAATGCACTTTGTTAGTTTGTGCTTTCTATTATTTTAATAAAATTTATATATGTATGATCTATTTCCCTTTTACTCTACAAAAAAATGTGCTTAAGTCAATTTTTTTTGGTTAGCCATTCCAAGGCATACTTCTTAGATATTTGCACTTTATTTAACTTAGAATCACCACTACATGTATGGTATTTTGAGTCTATCACTAGAATCTCATGAATGTTAGTTTTATTTTCATTGTTATTAGAAATAACTAAAGGAAATCTATTGGTCTTTGTTATTGAAAGGAAAATCTTCTTTTCTGCTCAAATTTTCTTTCCCTTTTGATTTTATTGACATGAATCATCTTAGATTACTGCTCACTATAAATATTCATCTTCTTTTTTAAGTTTGGGTAATAAGTTGTCAAAATATAAAGAAAATTTCAGCATAATAATAAAAAGAAATATCAAATATATTGTATCACTATAAATTTATTATTGTCCCTATAATAAGGTTAGGTTTTAAGCTAAAGTTAGTAGTCATATAATCATCCTAGTGAAATTGAAATAAACCCTAAGGTCTTTTAAGACCTATTAGCCATTTTTGGCCCACATACCAAGATTGTACCCATATGGATCAGGTTGTTAATTGATGAATAGATGGAAAAAATTTAGAAACCCTTCAAAATGTCAAGAGTGCTTGGAATGAGTATGGAAGTACATGGTTTTCATCTAGTTCTTCATTATGTTCATATAGACATTTTGGGGCTAGTGGCAGGAATTCTGAGCAGGTAGTTTGCCAAAGCTATATCTCACATGCATTAGGTTTCCAAGAGAGAATGGTCACATGTATTTGTTAATTTTAGTCACAAGAACATATGTTCCAAGTTTTAGGTCATCCTCCAAATCACACCAAAATATATGAAGACCCAAAGTTGGCCTCTCAGGCAAAATCTACTATGTTTCCATACTTAGCCATTTTTAAGAAGCTTAGATAGAGCCAAGTGAGAATATTAATGATGCCATATCTCACACATATGGTATTTTTAGGAAAAAATTATCATATAGGTTTATTCATCTTGGTCCCTAGTTATTACATGCTAAGTTTCAAATCATCCACCAAAGCATAGTAGAAGTTATGCATGTTCAAAGTTGACTCCTTAGTCAAATTTCACAAAGTTTCCCATACTTAGCCAAATGAACTAGATCATCACAAGGATGTCATGTGGGAATAAATGGATTAATCAACTTGAGCATTTTTTAAACACACTTAGAAATTTCTTAGGACTTGGAGATTAAATGGGTTCATCCCTTTCAGTCTTAATAACATCTCCTAAAAATTTGGTGCCTCCATGACTTTTGTGATTCAAGTTATAGACCTTTAAAGTTTGACCTACAACATAAGACATTCATGCTAGAATCAAAATAAAGATCAATAAAAAAATCCATTAGATATTAAAATTGATGGTCTATGCGACATCAAATACATTCTATTAGATGTCAAATATAGTCTGTGGGATGTCAAATTCAAGCTTGTAAATTAGTTTTTAGAGTTCAAACAATGGGTCCCAGGTAGATCTAATGGCATGCATTTGATCATACATTATGATCTAATGGTGAGCAAAGGTCAAAGGGGTCAACAAATCTCAAAATCAAATACATGCTTAACAACTATCAATAGCATGTTTAATTGGTAGAGGATCAATGAATCATAAGCATTTGTATAGATCAAGATCAATAGAGTGAGCAAATGTCAATATATCAATGAGCCAAGTTAGATATCGAAAACTAATTAGAACAAATGCAAACCCAAGATTTTTGATGGAAATTGAGAAGCCATTTTCAACCATGTAAAATAAGATTTTGTAAGGTCATCTTATCACCATTAAAGCTTAGATAAATGACATTAAATAGACATGATGATACAGTTAAGTTGAAGAACATATATGTATCACCATTAAGGTTAAATATGGATCTCTGGTTCATATTTTTGCTTGAGTAGGGTTGTTTTTGTAATAATGTTTGCCATTTTAAGAAGGATTTGGGTATGCATATATGGTATTTTGGTTCTTATAAAGTTAGGATGGGTCTATTTGGACCTATTTTAATACAAAAAGTGGTATATAGTCTATAGGTCTATATTGATATGGAAACTATAAGAAAACCAATAATCTTAGATTGGTTTTCCACCTATAGATGCACCTATGATCTGAACATGAAGATAAAGAAAATATGTTATTAATGGAAAGGGTCTTTATCCTTTAGCATGATCATAGTCTCAACAAGCAGCCATCTAAAATACATAAAGCCATGATTCTATCATATCCATAAGCATGAAGTTTTGTCTTCAAGTGAGAGATGGTGTGAAGGATCAAAGAAGAGGTATAATGTTGGGAACTACAACTAGGAGAATTAAATTCATCCTCAAAGTATTTGGGGACTTTTTCACTCAATAAGCCAGGGGTAGTGTCATGATTTGATAAAAAGGGTGGAAAGTATTTCATTGGCTAAGGAGCAAAAGGTGGTATCTCAAGTTCAATTAATAACCTAGGACAATGTGTCCTTTTTTTGATGGTATGCTCTCATATCTTTTGTCTCTCCCTCTCTTCTCCTATATATCCTAGTCTCATTCCCATTGAAGGGTTCTCAGCTCTTAGAATTTATCATTTTCTTTTTTAGGATAGGGATACTCATTGAGACTATTGAAAAAGTGTGCTCATTTGATATGGTTAAACCATGTCAAAATATTGTAAGAATTTCCCTTTGAACTAATAGGATCAACTCTTTACCTATCTCTTATCTTTAATCAATGCTTAGTATGCTTGTGTATGGTAAAATTGTGAAATGGGTTCTTCCTAGTTTACTATCCTTCTGGTTGCATCTTCGAAGATGTTTTTAAACTAACTTGTAGGTCTAGATTAGTGTTCTACTTAGAACCTCTTCTATGAAATATTTATGCAACTAATGAGATTATGAGATTGAGTAAGATATAGTTACCTTTTGTTGATCTAGTGTGTGTTCAGGCTTATATGAGTGTCCATTTAACTTTGGTACATCACCCTTTTAGATTTCTTAAGATCCTTTAACCCCCTTTCTAACCCTTTCCCTATGAAGCATTAGTTTAACATTATTTTTAAGTGAGCATCAAGAGGAAGCCAACCTTCTCTAGAGTTTCAACCCCATCACAAGATACCCACAACTTGGGGTTGTTCCCATTGTTTAGATTTATTAGAAAAAGAATAAATATCCCATTCCAAGGGTGAAAATTGAACTTATAATAGTTTATAGCATGTTTGGTGGGACACACTTATTTTAAAAGGAAGATTAATAAAACTTGATGCTAGTTTGATCAAATTTATAGTAGTTAAGCTCCCAAACAACAACATTTTGTGACTCCAAAAGGAAGAATCAACACTCTGGTGTAGATTAAAAATTCATATAATGCCAAAGGTGATAACAAGGTCAGCTTCAAGAGGTATTCCCTTTGAATTTGTTGAACTATCTTTAAATTCAACAAAAAGATTAAGGTTTGCTAATACACATCCATATCAGGGAACTTTTTCTCTTAGGTCATTTATAAGGCCTAACCCTAAAATAATACCTTTATTAACCCCTTGTATATCCATGGCATCCTCTATATCTTTTGTGTCTTTTAATGGCTAAAGTCCTCTAGACTTTTTCCAATATGATCTTCTCCCAGTTGTAGCCCTTAAAAGTGTTCCTTATTATGCTAGTGACCAAGCTATGAAACCTTATGAGCACTTCATGGACATAGCCAATTTTTGTAATATCCATAATGTTATTGAGGAAAATATAGACATTAGGTTATTAGATACTTATTTTAAAGTAAAATCCATAAATTTGTATAAAAGCCTTACTACCAATTCCATTCAAACATAAGATTAATTAAGGGAAGCCTTGTGTAAAAGATTCAAGGAAAAAAGTGATCATTTGTCACTTGTAGAGAAACTAACTACCATTTCAAGATCTCCTCATGAAGTCATACAAGATTTCAACACAAGGTTCCCAAAAACTTGGGATAGAATCCTAATCTTAGTTAGACCAACCCTTAATTTTGCCTTCTTATATTATTTAAAGGCTTTAAATAGTGACATAGCTGTGATGATCCAATCTATGGGAGGAAATATACTTCTAAATGCTTATGAGGTGGCCATCAAAGTAGAAAATTATCTAGTTCAAGTTGGTAAACTTACACCTAGACCACCAATTCCCTTATTTCTTAAAATTAGACCACCTCCTATTTTTATCCATCCATTATATGTCATTCCTCCTACACCAGCAATTAATTCAATCCTTACACCAAAACAAGAGAAAGATTCCAATAGTGGATCTAGTGATTCACTAGATCAAAATAACTTTTAAGATCTTAAAATCATGTTTCAATCCTTAGGGAATGAGCTATTAAATTTCAAATGGCAATAAGCTTTCAATAGGTTTTATCAAAGTTTACATCAACCTCAAAAAAAAGATTTTTAAGTAAATAGGACACCATATAAGGGGAACTACCAAAGCCAAGGCACAGGTCAAAACTAGGGACAAGGGAAACATGGCTATAATAGGTAGAATAACTATAATATTAATATTTCTAGTACTTATAACTCCTTGGTCCCAATTCAAAATAATGTGGCTCAATAAGTAGAGGGCACTATGCCTTGGAATCAATCCTTTGGTCAACATAGTGTCCTAAATATTGACCTTAACCAAGCCTTAAATGATCAATGGAAGAAAGCTACTAATTTTGGATATAACCAAGCTTTCATGGCCCAAAATTTAGAGGTACCTATGATGACCAAGATAGAGGAGCCTCCATAAGGTCAAGGCTTTAATCAGGGACCAAATCATGTAGATGCTACAATGATGAAATATGAACAAGAAGAGTGTTATGCATCTGACCAACAAGCTAGTTCTAACCAAGCCTATATTTTAGTGGAAACAAACACAAGATTTTAAAGAAAGAATATGGATGGTAATTGGGAGGTAATAAAAGATATTTCTACCATTACTCCTTCATTAACAAAGCCAAATGAACTTTTTATCACTCTAAAGGTTCTAGTACCTCCCAAAAATCAGAGCCAAGGGAACCTTTTTGTACCCCAAGGCTCACAAGTTTAACAAGTTATAGTGGTGGCTCCCAAAACATAATCAAAGGTTGGTGGTTCACCCATCAACATTTTTGAACAAATGTGTCATGTCCCTTTTTTTAGGTGACATCTTCAGACTTGATGATTAGCATATTATGCGACCTTTGTAGGCTGATAGGATGGATAGAGGGTATTAATGGAGCTTGGCTTGGCTTCAATTAGAAAAATTTCTACAGTTGGTTTTCCTTTAGGCTCTTTTAGACATGTTTGCCTAAGCTCTTATTATTTAGGGACTTCTAACATGCAGTAGAGTATCCTTATTATGGCATGATCATGTGCAGAATCACTCCCTGGTTCACCAGCTTCGAATGGTTCGAGGATCTGACATGTATTGAGGGAGATATTAATATTTGATTGATTTAATCAAATATTAATTATTTAGCATATTTTAATTGAGAAACCCTAATTCTTAATTATGAAACCCTAATTAGGGAAAGCTCACTTTTTAGAAGATATAAGGGTTTCTTATTGGAGGGAGGCCATAATTATGATTATGAATGATTATTGATTTTGATATTGAAGAATTCTTTTATGAAGACTGAGCCAAGGGTTATAGGATTCCATTTGCATTGGAGAATGTCCACTCTTCAGTGTGTGCGATTTAGAGGTTGTAAGATATCAGCTGATCTATTGCCAATTTGAGAGATAACTTCATATAAAAGTTATTACAAGGGTTTACAAGTTTGAGAGATAACTTCATACAAAAGTTATCACATTATTTTAGGTATTTTTTTATAAGTTTTGATTTAAATAATTATCCAAATTAGATCTTTTGTATTAGTGCCATATTTATTTAGATCTGGTATCCAGCATAGAGGCCACAACATATTATCTTGCTTCTATATAGAATTCGTATAGATTCATGCAATTTCGTACAGTTTTGCATCAGGTCATATAGAGTTGTAGGCAACTCATAGACTGACATCAGCAGTCTAGAGACTGACATTGACCGAATTAATACTGATGATGGTAGAGCAGGTCAACTAATTGAGACCGACGTCGATAGTATATCGACCGATGATGGCAATATAACCAATGTCGGTGACTGTGTTTTGACACAAAAACTCGAGCCATTCTAGATTCAGGGTTTGTTTCTAGATTTGCAAAAGACCAGGGTTTTAAGATAGTATTTTTAATATTCTTTAATATGCATGACAGAGGACTTTATTTGTAATCAACTGGATGAATAATAAGATTAGTGATTTACTAGCTAAGAGATTTACTATGGTTTATTTGTTTAATTGAATTTATTCTACAAAAAATTGTATCTTTGTTCAGAGCTTTTGTATTTCTATATTCCCTATTGATATGGGATACTACAATGGTATCAGAGCTTTTGTAAACAAAAGGAGACCCTAAGAAAGGGATATTACAATGGTATTAGAGCTTTTGTAAAAAAAAGGAGACCCTAAGAAAGGGATATTACAGTGGTATCAGAGCTAAATTCCTACCATCATGTTGGGTAGATTGATCTGTACAGTGATAGCTCTGATACAGGAGTATCAGAGCCAAATTCTTGCCATCCTATTGGGTAGACCAGAGCTAAATTCCTGCCATCTTGTTGGGTAGTTTGGGTAGTTTGGACATTGAACCAGCTAGTAAATCATGGGTACTTCAAGTACTCAAAAATAATGGGACACTCTTATGGCAGTGAATGAGGAGTGGGAGTTATTATCACCTCAGGTTTGGGAGAGGATGTCTTTTGATCACTTTGTTAAGCTGAGGAGGGAGCACTACAAATCAGTTAGACAAGATAGCAGCATGTCCCATGATTCTTATGAGATAGGAGATGGTGATGATGAGATAGTTTCAACAACAGCCTCTTTAGAGTTAGATGAGGATGAGTCTGATGCTTGCACTCAGAGTGTAGAGGTGTACTCAGATGTTAGTACACTGAGTGTTGATGATCTCTTAGATATGATAGAGATTGTAGAAGAGTCCCAAGATCTAATTATTGCATATGACACACTAGAGGATGCAGTGGATAGTTTTGAGGACTTAGTTTCCTCAGTAGTTTCTTTTGGTATGGAGGAGTTGGACAGCGATGCTATAGTTGTTGATACTCTGTATGTTGATATGAGATATGGAGTTGATTCACAGAGTATGGATGGTAATATGCTAGAGATTAGTTCTTTTGAGTCTACTCTTTTGGACCATGCATCAGAGGAGGATTGTAGGAGACAATATAGCTAGTGCCACCATGTGTCTAATCAGCTGAGAGTTAGTGAGCAAGACATTGCTACCACTTGCAAGCATTTCAATGCTGCTCATTAGTTGTTAGCAGTTTATGGATGGGGTTTTCCTACTAGCATTGAGTAGGGAGGTAGTTATTTGTCCTTGATAGAGATCCACTCTTTATGGGAGGCTATCTAGATTCTGAGACAGGATTATATGAAGTTGGTAGCTGATAGAGATTATCTTATGGAGTGGGGCAACACAGCGTATGATGTATTATTGGTCAAGGAAGATAAGGTGAGTGAGCTTACTTATCATCTCAAGGTGACTTTTGAGATTCTTGAGAGTACGCAGTTGGCTTTCGAGGAGTCACAGTTTCATTTGGCTGAGGTGACCATGGAGTTAGAGTGACTTCAGTGTTTACCAGAGTTGGTACAGTCATAGGTTGTGGTATTTGGGGACATGAGGGTGCCCATGGTCAAGATTGTTAAAGATAGTGGGGATGAGCATATATCTATCCTCGATGCTAGTATTGGTTCATTTCTACTGAAGTTACATTCAGTTGAGTTAGGAGTTATAGTCGAGCATGGTAGTCTACTTGATATGGTGATAGGTGCTGTGATTGACAGTTTGGTAGTGCATGACTTAGAGTAGGAGTTGATGAGATATGTTGATCACAGTAGAGGTATAGTGTGTGGATTCTCCATACTTGGCATAGTTCCATTTGGGAGTTGTTGCAGAGTTGGAGTGTGCCTTTCACATAGCATGGTGGAATGTGTTCCTGGTATTTGTGATTTTAGAGATTAGTTGAGTTGCATTCGCCAGTTTGATTATGGATTCCTCTTTGTTCTATTTCAGAGGATATTGCAAGAGCTTCCATTGATTAACAGTAGTGCAGATCATAACTACATATGGGATCTAAGTGGATTGATTGGTTTGTTGTTTCAAGATTGCTTGGGGACAAGAAATTTTAGGAGGGGCGGATTGTCATGTCCCTTTTTTTAGGTGACATCTTCAAACTTGATGATTAGCCTATTATGCGACCTTCGTAGGCTGATAAGATGGATAGAGGGTCTTAATGGAGCTTGGCTTGGCTTTGATTAGTAGAATTTCTATAGTTGGTTTTCATTTGGGCTCTTTTGGACACGTTTACCTAAGCTCCTATTATTTAGGGACTTCTAACATGCAGTAGAGCATCTTTATTATGGCATGATCATGTGCATAATCACTCCCTGGTTCACCAGCTTTGAACAGTTTGAGGATCTGACATGTATTGAGGGAGATATTAATATTTGATTGATTTAATCAAATATTAATTATTTAGCATATTTTAATTGAGAAACCCTAATTCTTAATTATGAAACCCTAATTAGGGAAAGGAACCTTTTTAGAAGATATAAGGGTTTCTTATTGGAGGGAGGCCATAATTATGATTATGAATGATTATTGATTTTGATATTGAAGAATTCTTTTGTGAAGACTAAGCCAAGGGTTCTAGGATTCCATTTGCATTGGAGAACGTCCACTCTTCAATGTGTGTGATTCAGAGGTTATGAGATATCAATCGATCTATTACCAATTTGAGAGATAACTTCATATAGAAGTTATTACAGGGGTTTACAGGGTTGAGAGATAACTTCATATAAAAGCTATCATAGTATTTCAGGTATTTATTTCATAAGTTTTGATTTAAATAATTATCTAGATTAGATCTTTTGTATTAGTGCCATATTTCTTTGAATCTAGTATCTAGCATAGAGCCACAACATATTATCTTGCTTCTATATAGAATCCATACAAATTCATGAAATTCCATACAGTTCTACATCAGGTCATACAAAGCCGCATGCAGCTCATAGACCGACATCGGTAGTCCAGAGACCGACATTGGTCGAATTAGTACTAACGATGGTAGAGTAGGTCGACTGACTAAGACCGACATCGGCAGTATATTGACTGATGATAGCAATATAACTGATGTTGGTGACTGTGTTTTGACACAAAAACTTGAGCCATTCCAGATTCAGGGTTTGTTTCTAGATTTGCAAAAGACTAGGGTTTTAAGATAGTATTTTTAATATTCTTTGATATGCATGACAGAGGACTTTATTTGTAATCAACTAGATGAATAATAAGATTAGTGATTTTCTAGTTAAGAGATTTACGTGGTCTATTTGTTTAATTGAATTTATTCTGCAAAAAATCATATCTTTGTTCGAAGCTTTTGTCTTTCTATATTCCCTATTGATAGGGGATACTACAGTGGTATTAGAGCTTTTATAAAAAAAGGAGACCCTAAGAAAGGGATATTAAAGTGGTATTAGAGATTTTGTAAAAAAAAGGAGACCCTAAGAAAGGGATATTACAAAATGAAAAATTCAAATGTGAGTGTGCCCATGTGGGATATGCTCTCCATGCCTAGTCAAGTAGACATCCTTTAAGAAGGACTATCAAAGTTCAATGTTGTAGACAAGCCACCAAGAAAGGTGAATGAAGTTATCACCATTGTAGCTAAAGGGCTAAATGAAGGGTAATCAGGTAAAGTAGTCAATCCTACTCCCTTCTAAATCTTAGTGATCATTGGTAACTCTCTAGTGCATAATTGTTTAGTGGATAGTGGGGCCAATACCTCAGTGATGCCAAAGTTTGTAGATAATTAGCTTGGTCTAAAATATGAGCCATAGTCTAAAAGAGTGATAAAATTTGATGGTTATTCTACCAAGCCATCTAGTATAATTAGGGACCTCAATATGACCCTATAATCTTGTCTTAATGTCTCGGTGGCTCAAGGTGTATTAATCTTGGATGTTCCTCATCACTTTGCACTATGCTTATTGAGAGAGTTCATAGCAAAGATAGGGTATATATTATAGTATATTGGTCCTATATGGCATTAAAGATAAGGTATGGGCCTATCTTGTAGTATATTTGTCCTATATAGCATTCAAGATAAGGTATGGGGCCAAAGTGTCAAGCAAAGATAAGCCAATTGCACAATTTTATATAGAACCCTATGGACTAGATAATGTCAACATCAATTTCACCATCATTGATGAGGATGAATTTGCGATGGGGTAGGAGCTAAATACTTATCCAAAGGAAGTACCAAACATGTTCTTAGATGAACTATGGAATGAAATATAGTTGATGGATCCATTAGAAGGTGTTGAAGAAAGGGACTTGGGTGTCTATTATTTGTATGAAGAAAACCAACCCATGCCATCCCTCATGAGGCCTCAAGAATACCCTAGTGGTTTATAAAAGTTATTCTTTGATGTTTAAAGGAAAAAGAATGGGGTGGGTTTAGGTGTCATGCTAATATCCCCTTCAAATGATAAGTACTTATTTTCATATAGGGTCCAATTTAGTTGCTCCTAAAATGTAGTCAAATATGAGGGTCTCATCCATGGCCTTCAATGGGCTAATAAGAGAAGGATCAATCAATTGAAAGTCTATGGGGAAAGTGAATTTGTTGTATACCAATTCAAATGTTAGAATGACACTAATAACCCCTTACTAAAGTCATAAAAACATAGAGTGTGGGACCCAATTGAGGACTTTGAGGCCTTCAACATTTAATCAGTCCCAAGGGGCCATAATCAACATGCTGACAAGTTAGCAGCTGTGGGGACTCATTTTGACATCCTCAATGAATTAAAAAGGACCAAGTTTTAACCATAGGTCAAAGTGGTAATTAAAAAAACTAATACTAGATAATGAAGCTCATTGGTAGGTATTTGAAAATGATAAATAGATTACATGTTTCTTGTAGTAAGAAACAAAATTTTCCACCCTCAACCAAGAAAAAATACAACATCAATATAGGGAGAATATTGTTCAATTAATGTCCAATAATATTCCTAAAGGGATAGTCACCCTATAAGGCTTCTTTCATGAAGGGGACCATATGAGTAATGATAAATTAATGATGTTAACTAATGAAGAGAACTATGAGAGGATTCTTATATTTCAAGACAAGCTCCTCAAGCTTGGGAAGGTAAACACCAAAACTAAAAGGCATGCTTTCATAGAGATTTATAAGGTGTACATAGACATCTTTGCTTGGTAATATAGTGACTTAAGGGGATTTGATACCAAATTGGCTCAACACACTATAGAGCTAAAGGTTAATGCCAAGCTTGTCAGGAAAAAGTAGGATCCCATAAATCCCAAGATTGAATAACTCATGAGAAAGTAATTGGCCAAGCTCATTGAGTCCAGGATCATCTTCCTAATCAAGTACTCCTCATCGGTATCTAATCTAGTACTTGTTAGAAAGAAGAGTGGGGAGATTAGATTGTGTAGACTTTAGGGATATTAATAGGGTCTCTTTGAAGGATCATTACCATATACTATCCATGGAATAACTCCTATAATTAGTTGATGGTTTATAATTTTTCTCTCTCCTCGATGGTTATTTAGGTTATAAATAGGTATTAGTGAGAGAGGAAGACTAGTACAAGATTGCATTCACCACAAAGTGGGGGACATTTGCTTACCAGAATATTCCTTTTGGATTATCCAATGCTAGGGTAACCTTTAAAAGAGTAATGTACATGACCATATAAGGAATTTTAAATCAAATGTTTCTAGTCTACTTAGATGACATCATAGTCTTCTCCAAGAATGCTAGTGATCACATGGACCATTTGAGGTTAATATTATAGAGATGTAGAGAATATTAGATCTCTTTAAATACCAAAAAATGTGTGTTCTTTGTGTATAAAGGAAAACTATTGAATCATATTATTTCAAAAGAAGGATATCCATTAAAATTGATAAATTAAGTGATATCTTAGTCTTATACTTGCCAAAGCACAAGAAGGGGATCCAGAGCTTCCTTAAAAAGATCAACTTTGTGAGAAGGTTCATACCTAGTTTTGTAAAATTGGTTAATTCTATCACCACCATGCTTAAGAAGAACCAAGTGTTTGCTTGGTCAGATGAAGGCAAAGCAACTTTTAAAGCCATAAAAAAGGCCATTACCCAAGCACCCTTACTCTTTAACCCTAATTCATGCAAGGACTTTATATTTTATACTTTTTCCAATGTTTACAACATATCATCTATGCTAATGCATAAGAATGGTAAAGTAATGGACCAAATAATTGCCTTTTTTAGTTAAGGGACAAAAGGAAATAAGGTGAGGTACACTTTCATTGAAAAAAAGTTCTTATAGCCTAGAAAATCCTTAATAAATTTAGGCCCATACTCTCCAATAGAAAGATCCATCTTATGGTGTCTCATCTTAGAGTTAGGGACTTCCTCTTTAACAAGTATTTGAATGAGAAGAGAGCAAGCTAGATCACAAAGGTCATGGAATATGACATAGAGATCAAGGTCACTAAGCTGGTCAAGGGCAAGGGCTTGTGTGAACACATGATAAGTGACCTCTTAGAAGACAAAGAAGTTATTTTGGAGACCCAAAATAACTCACAAGTTGGTGCACCTCCATTAAAAAAGAGTTGGCTTCAAGATATGGTTCACTTCTTGGTAATAGAATAATTCCCCCAAGGTTTGGACAAATCCAAAAAAAGGTATTTCAGGTTTCAATATATACCTTATGCATTAGTTGATATTGTCATTTTTAGAAAGGACCTTAATGGGGTACTCCTTAGATGCATAGATGATGACTAGGTGACCAAACTCTTGGAGCAGTTCTATGATGGACCTGTAGGAGGTCATTTTGCACCTTAAAACACCACAACAAAGGTAATTAAGGTTGGTTATTACTGGCCCAATATTTTCAAGGATGCTCATGCATAGATTAGAACATACCAAAAGTGTGCCCTCTTTGTAGGAAAGCAACAACTAACAGCCCTTCCACTCAATCCTATTTAGGTGGAACAACCCTTCATGCAATGGGGGTTAGAATTTATAATGATGATAAATCCACCATTAAGTACAGGGCATAGATGTGTGCTCACTATAATTGACTACTTCACCAGGTGGGTGAAAGATATTGATTTGAGGGAGGCTAGTGAAGGTGCAGTCTTAGACTTTTATGATAGCCATGTAACTAGGTTTGGTGTCCTAACCACCATAATTTATGATAATGGATTAGAATTCTTTATTATGAATACAAGTGAGTGGGATATAAAATTGGGCATCTACCTTATCACCTCTTCCAAATACTATCCTCAAGTAAATGGACTATCAGAGTCCAAAAACAAGAATTTGCTAAGGATCATCAGGAGGACCATGGAAGTGAATCAGAGAACATGACACACCAATTGAAGGATAGCCTTATGGGCCAATAGGGTGATTCCTAAAAATTCCATTGGAAATTCTCCATATGTTTTTTGTATGTAAGGGAAGCCAAATTGCCTATATCCTTTGAGCTACCTACATTGGAATTGGCCCATCAGCTTGAGTTGATGGAGGATGAGCCCATGAATGTGAGGATGATGAAACTCATGGAACTAGAAGAAACTAGGGACCTTTCTATGAAAACAATAGAATCATATCAATTTTAAGGTTAAAAAATACTTTGAAAAAAGACATTCAAGGAAGGGGACCCAGTCCTCAAATGGGACTCAACTTGATAGCTTGTGGAGTGGTCCTTATTTGATCCATAGATGCAAAGAACATAATGTTTTTTAGCTTGTCCAACTAGATGGAGAGGTATTATCTATCCTAGTCAATGTAATTCATTTAAATACCTATTATTAAATAAGAATTGCATCCATTGTAACATATTTTACATATTACAGTAGTTTTTATGTTTTACTCTAAGTGCCCTGTGTACTTTTCTTTTCTATTATGTTATTTCCTTTTCCAAAGTGCCTCGATCATTTTGTTTTGTTTTATTTATTATGGTCCTTATTGCTTCAAGAGAGGTTTTTCTCAATTGTAGAGTCTAATTAATCCATTCCTAATGGACTAGATAAGGCCAATGGTCTGGGTTCTCAAAGCATAACAGACATGTTTCCCTATGAGTTGCCAAATATATTGGCCATTTTTACCTCACATACTAAGCTTGTACCCATATGGATTAGGTTGTTCATGGATGAATAGATTGATAAGTTATAGATACCCTTAAAAATTTATAGAGTTCTCATAATGAGTATGGAAGTGCATGGTTTTCATCTAGTTCTTCATTATGTTCATATAGACATTTTGGGGCTAGTGGTAGAAATTCTGAGTAAATAGTTTGCTAACACTATATCTCACATATGTGAGGGTGAAAATAGAGATTAGTCACATGTGTTTTTTAATTTTAGTCCCAAGAACATATGTTCCAAGTTTTAAGTCATCCACTAAAGTTCACCAAAATATATGAAGACCCAAAGTTGGTCTCTCAAGAAAAATCCACTAAGTTTCCATACTTAGCCATTTTTTAAGAAGCTTAGATAGAGCCAAGTGATAATATTTATGAGGCCGTATATAGCATGTGTGGTAGTTTTATGATAAAATGATCATATTGGTTTATTCATCTTGGTCCCTAGTTTTTATTTAATTAGTTTTAGATTGTCCACTAAATCACAATAGAAGTTATGCATATTTAAAGCTGGCTCCTCAGTCAGATTTTGTTAAGTTTCCCATACTTAGCCAAATGAACTAGACTATTTCAAATATGTCATGTGGAAAGGAATGGACCAGTCAAATTGAGCATTTTATAAACACATTTATAAATTTATCAGAACCAATAGATCTAATGGGTTCATCGCTTTAAATTTGGTGCCTCTATGACTTTTGTGCTTCAAGTTATAGACCTTCAAAGTTGGACCTACAACATAAGACATTTGTGCTAGCATCAAAATAAATCTCAGGTATAAATACATTATATATTAAAATAAATGGTCTTTGGGATGACAAATGCATTCTATAAGATGTCAAATATGGTCCATAGGATGTCAAATTCAAGATCATAAAGTAATTATTAGAGTTTAAAGAATCAGTCCCATACAGATATAACGACATGCATTCAATTTTACATCATTTATAACTAATAGTGAGTAGAGGTAAAAGGGGTTATTAAATATCAAAATCAAATACATTCTTGACAAGTGTCAAAAACATGTTCAATTGGTATAGGATCAATGACTCAGGGCATTCATATAAATCAAGATAATGGAGTGAGCAAAGGTCAATATATCAATGAGCCAAGTAAAATATCAACATCTAATTAGAATAAAGGCAAGCCCAAGATTTTAAATAGATGTTGAGAATCCATTTTTGACCATGGAAAACAAGGTTTTTTAGGGTCATCATATGACCATTAAATCTCAGCTAAATGTTATTAAAGAGACATGATGATGCAGTCAAGTTAAGGAACATATATGGATCACCATTAAGGCTAAATATGGACCTTTGGTTCATATGTTTGCTTAGAAAGGGTTGTTTTTGAAATAGTACTCACCATTTTAAGAAGGATATATGTATGTATATACAGGATTTTGTTTCTTATAGAGATATGATGGGTCTATTTGGATGTATTATAATATAGAAAAGTACTATATAGTCTATAAGTCTATAATGATATGGAATACAGAAAACCAATAAACTTAGATTGGTTTTACACCTATAGATGGTCTTATAATCCAAACATGAAGATAAAAAAGAGATATGATTAATGCAAAGGGTATTCATCCTTCAACATGGTCATAGTCTTAACAAGCAATTGCATAAAATGCATAAATCCATGAGCATGAATTTTTATCTTCAATTGAGAGATGACATGAAGGATAAAAGAAGAGGTCTAGTTTTGGGAACTATATCCAGGATAATTTAATGCATCCTTAGAGAATTTGGGGAATTTCTCACTTAATAAGCCATGGGTAGTGTCTTGATTTGATAAAACTGGTGGTAAGGCTTTCATTAGCTAAGGAGGTGGTATCTCAAGTTCAATTAATGACCCAAGATAGTGTGTTATTTTTCTAATGTCATGCTCCCACATCCTTTCTCTCTCCCTCTCTTCTCATATATATCCTAGTCTCATTCCCATTGAAGGGTTCTTAGCTCTTAGAATTTAGCATTTTATTAATGGGACAAGGATACTCATCAATAATTACAAAAGTGTGTTCATTTGATATGGCTAAACCCTATCAAAATATTATAATAATCACCTTTTGAAGTAATAAGATCAACTCTTTGCCTATCTCTTGTCTTTAATAAATGCTTAATATGCTTGTGTATGGTAAAATTGTGAAGGATATTCTTCCTAGTTTACTATCCTTCTGCTTTCCTCTTTGAAGATGTTTTTAAACTAACTTATGCATCTAGATTAGTGTTCTACTTGGAACCTCTTCTATGAAATATTTATGCAACTAGTGAGATTGTGAGATTGAGTAAGCCATAATTTTATTTTGTTGATCTAGTGCATATTCAATCTTATATGAGTATCCATTTAACTTTGGTGCATTACCCTTTTATATTTCTTAGGAGAATTTAACTCTCTTTCTAACCCTTTCTATGTGAATCATTAGTTTAGCATTAGTTTTAGGTCAGCATCAAGAGGAAGCTAGCCTTCTCTAGAGGGTCAACCCCATCATAGGATGCCCACAGCTTGGGGTTGTTCCCATTGTATAGCTCAATTGGAAAGGGACTAAAGAACCCTCTCCAAGGGTGAAAATTGAGCCTATAATAGGACCTACATAATAAATTGAGATATATTACTCTATTTTTAGCATTAAATCCTTAACATAGATGCACAAAAAATAGTGAGTAGGTACCCAACTCTCGAGGTATGTGGATCCATAGTTGGTCATGATCTAAACATAACATATAAATGGGATATTTGATTAACCTTATATGAGTGTAAATAGTTATAGATAGGATAGTTGTACTTAAATCTTATCCCATTACATACATTATGCTGAACATGAAATGAAGATTAGCTTTACCTTCACCTTTCTAGTTGAGACACTTAATTTTTATCACTTTTAAGTCTAGATTAATATTTGAATAATTTTATACAACACACAAATAAAATAAAAATTCATCAACTATCCCAAATTCATCTATAAAATTATTGTGCATATCTTGAAACACATTGGTACATCCACGATTCAAGAAATACACTACATCATATTATCCAATTCATCAACCACAACCTGGATCAATCATTTAAATTATTAATATCACCTTAGTTTAATTAAATCAAACAATCAATCAAAAGGGAACATTACATAAAGTGACCACATCATCACAATCATGTTTTATTAGATAATTTACTTTGATTAGATAATTAATCAATAAATAATTATAAATTACATGGAATGCACATGTCATATTTACTAAAAATAAAATAAATCCTAATTTACTACATAATACACCCACTTGGCAATATTAAAATCACTTTCTACAAGTCAAAAATCTCTTTCATAAAAAAAGTTTAATTCAAGGAGAGATGATTGAAATAAATGTCTATGACATACACTTACACACTCTAAAACCTCATGAATATATCATCTTATAAATTCTTTCCTCTTGGTGTAGGATTGATCTTCTAACATTGATCTCCATCTTGGCTCGATAGTTCACATTGATCAGAAAAATCTATAAATTTAGGATCCCTCTCATCATTACATAAAGATGTTAATTGGAAAATAAGTTTTTTTCAAATATCCTTACAAAATATTCAATCAAATCCATCACACATCATCAAATCATCAAGTTAGCAAGGGGTTATTCTATCATTTTCCCCATGTGGACTAAACAAGCCTTTTGATACTACATCCAAATGCCATCACTCTTTTCTACAAGGAGATAGAAAGGAAAGGTATAACCATTTATGTTTACTTGTTTTTTATTTGTTATCTTCTTCATATTTCTCAATCAAAGGACATGTACCTATGTTAGTAGTAAGTTTACATTAATTTTAATTTTGTACTAATTGTAAAACTAATTTTTGTAATCATGTGTTACATATGACACACTTGATGAAAATAACACCACAAAATCAATGTTGAATACTTATTATCATTATTTTAAGTTGAAGTTTAGTCCAAAACTTGATCCAATTCCCCTTATTTTCCTTAAAATTTTCTAAACTATCATTTCTAGAATAGAAATGGAATCACCCTACTAAGTAGTAGAAACACACATGTCAATGGTGGAATTATGACTAGACATGGTGAAAATGTTTAGTATTTTTTTTGTATATTATACATAATTAGTAAAATTACCCTATTAAATGGAGATAACACACTATGAATTAGTGAAATCATCCTTATGATTGTGTTCGTAGGGATCATCAAAATTGTTAGAGCAGTGGTAAAATAGTGGTGTACATCAGCGCAATCATAACTATAAAAGTTAACTATTTAATTTTAAATATGGTGAAATCATAGCTTGAATTGAAAAAAATGATTTGTAAAATAATGATATCATGACTAGTAATATGTGAAATTCCAATTTTATGCTTTCTATGGATTTATTTTAACAATAGCAAAATATTAGGAAATAATAGTAGAATTATGATTTTTAGTGGCATAAATGATCCATATTGTAGTGGATTGACCAACCCTAATGATGGAAATGCATTATTATATTTTATATTCTCTTTTTCCTATAGAATTATGAAATTAACTTATGAAACAACAAAAATGACCTAAAAAATGACATAATCATAGAATGGAAAAATTACTCTTTAGAATGGTGAAAATGCAAATAAATACCTAAAACATTTAATTTTGAGACCCCATCCACTTATCAAATATCTCATTTGAGACTACCGACTTATTTTTTTGTATATTTATGCTTGATAAAGACATGATTATTAACCTAAAACTCATAACACTTTATTTTGGTGCTATAAAAGAATAAACAATTGAATTTGGTTCTTAAAATGATTTTTTTTTATTTTTCATTTTGTGTTTGCATATTTATTCAATAAATTTATGTGTATATGCTCTCCCCTTGCCATATTTCAAGATCCTAGGTGAAGAAAGCACTTAAGTTATCTTTTTCCCAAATATATGCTATGTATGCTCTCCTCTTTCCCCTCATGGGGGGGATAAAAAATAACTTATCTTCCATTTTTATTTATGGTTGCACAAGTTGGAACTTTCACCCTAGCTATGAGTTCTTAGGGCAAGATGATTGGGTATTTCATCCCCCAACATACATACTAACTCATGTTTTCATGGGGCTTACAAATTGAGATAAAATATTAGCATTTGCTATGGGGTTGTGTGTATTAATCACAAATGTGAGGATAAAATTTTTATCTCTAACACCAAGCTCTCAGACAACACTCTCAAGGAATTATTTCTAGCAACACTCCACTAGAATATTTTGCCTAGAGTATCCACAAAGGGACTAGAACCTTTCATGAATCTTATTATCATCATATTCCATGGAATTAGTCCCAATGTACTATAATATATATAGGGGACACAACTAAATAATCTTGTTTATGCCTATCTTAAAACCTTCAATCATAAATGACACCTAGTATAGGGGAAATAACATTCCCAAATATTACCCATCACATACATATGCTTAGTCAGAGTTTGGAGAAAAACCTCTTCACCACTTTGTGTTAGTATATTGATGGGTTGGTGTTCACATTGTACACCCATTTATCACTAATCATAGGTCTTTTACTTGTGTGATTTATTGTTTGTTGTCAATATGTGTGTTGTCAAAATATTATATACCTCAAAACAAGTATAAATGTCTTAAGTCTAATATTTTGATGTCTAATTAAAAAAATTATGTGATAAGGCATTACTTTACTAAAATCAAAACTCATTCTATCCTATCGTAATGTTATGTCATATATATTACTCGATCTAATTTGAACCACACCCAAAAATCAATCAAGTCTATCTTAACCAATATCCAATTTCAAATTAATTATTCTAATCCCATCCACATTTTTCAAATAAAAAATAATCAATTCAAATTAGGTCAAACCTTTTGAAGTCAACTTTCCAACATCAAGTCAAAGCCAAAATTTAGAATCAAATCAATTAAACATAGTCAAATTCAAACCTTTTAAAAATTCAAAATTTAGAATTAAATAAGGTCAGCTTATTTAAAGTATAACATTGTAAAAAGTTAATCTGAGTTAAACTCTTTCAAATTCAAATTTTTAAGTCAAACATAATCAAATTTAATGGTCAACTTGAATCAATTCAAATATTAAACTTTTCCAGATCAAAGGTTGAAATTGATTCAAAACTCAAATCAAAAGTTAAACAAGGTTAAATCCTATACCTTTGACCAATTTCAAATAAATATTATTTAAATATAGAGTCAAAATACCAAATCAAGTCAAATAATTTCAAAGCATTCAAAGCATATTCAAAAACTCAAGAGTGTTTTGAAAGATCAAATGTTTCCACCTAGCATCCTAAAGTCAAAAAAAGAGATTAAGAAAACTTGTTAAAATATCTAATATTGATTAAGTATATCAAGATGAAATGCTAAATCATCCTATTTTTGAAAAGCATCCTAAAACTGGAATTAAAAAGTCACTCTAATATTAGTTTTAAATACAAAATTTAACTGAATTTTAATTAAACTAAGAATAACACAAGTCATTATCCAAATTTGACATCAAATTACAATCAATTCAACATTCACTCCAATATTAATTCAAAAATAAAGATCATCAACATGCCTAAATTCACTAGAAGTGGAGATTTATATAACCTATTTCATATAAACCTACCTTTGATGATGATTATGGCTATAACCCACTTATCCAAAATGTTTAAGATCAAACTTATAGTCAAGTATATCAAATAGAATATGAAATAGAACCATCCTACATGGGGCCAGGAGTGAAGTTAACTACTGAGCAAACTGATCTCCAAAGAGTACAATTCAAACAAAAACTCTTTAAACATAAATATGAGGTCCTTTTATGATTTCTAGAGTTAGGAGACAAATTTACCGAAGGGTATCCCATAGAAAATTTACAAACCCTTGTTTCTTGACACAAATAATTATTTCAAAGCCATCCATAAGATAAGGTAAATTCGAATAAAAACCAAAATTATCATCACGCTAATGCTAAAAAACTTGAGTCTTATAAAAAAGTTAAGGAAGTACATGTAGAATCACCACATCTAGATACCAATCAAGTAGTGATTGAATAAATGTAAAATATGATCCAAATGTTTACAAATTTATCTCCACTTTATAGTCCACTCAATCCTAAAAATAAAAAAATCTCAACCAAATCAAAGACCCAATCCAATTAGCATTAGTAACAAAAAATTACACCTAATTCCTCTAATCATAAAAAACAACAAGCCTTATCCAATCAACAACAACAAATCCCCCTAGTTCAAAAAAAAATTCCTCCTATCCAACAATAAATCCCCTAAGTTCAACAAAAAATTCCTCATACCCAAAATCAAATCCCCATCAAACCCTTTGGTAGGGTATTTATCCCCTCCAAATTAGCTTGTAATCCTCATACCTAATTTAATCCATATTTTTATCCTAACAACATGCATCAAATTCTCTCCAAAACCCACTTTTCTCTCATGAGTATTAAGAGATGAAGGATTCTATTCAAGGAATACAAATGGGAAATAAAAGTAAAAAAAATGTCTTTGACAAGATATGTCCTTGCCTATTTGATAAAATTATCCTTCAAATCCCTTTCCCATCTCATTTTGAGATGCCAAATTTTGATAGATATAAAGGGAAAGGGGACCCAATAGAGTACATTAGTTAATTATTTGTGGATTGAAAAGAAGTGGTGTATAACCACATCTATTTGTTTCATCTATTTATCTGTAGTTTGGGTGGCCAAGCATTGGAATGATTCTTTTACTTGCCTAAAGGATCAGTTACACCATTTGATGATTTATCTAAGTGATCTATCAAGAATTTATCTTACAACTTGAATCATGAATTGACTATGGTGGACTTGTGTAATACCAAGCAACGAAGTGGAGAATTCTTTTCCATGTTTTTACAAAGATGTAAAGGCCTATCTAGTATGTTCCCTAATTAATTTCTAAAAAAATTATTAGCAAACACTTTTGTAGCCAATCTAAATGGAGAAATAGCCTTATGCTTACAATTGAATTTTGATAATACTTTTGATTAGATCAATTAAAAAAGGGTATATATCAATAAGGCCTTGATTGAAAGATGGATAATTCTAATATAGTATCCAAATTAAACTCAAACTCAAGCATGTACCTTAGAATAGAACCCTAAGATGTTAAAAAGAACAAGAATGTAGTAGAGTATGGTGTGATAGAGGTGAGGCATGTATAAATGGTTCAACCACTACCTACCCCAAAATATCCATACACACAAACATTTAATCTTGCAAAACAACCACCTTAAACATAGTATCAAAAAAGAACATTCACCAATCTTGGTAAGCCCATACAATGTATGTTCTATAAATTTGTAGTAATAAAAATGGTTGTGTGTCCTATTACCAAGCCTTCAAAGGAAGCTCAACCGAAGCCCACTTGGTATAGGGACAATGAATATCATGATTATCACCAAATCAAAGTTCATTCTACACACAAGTGTATGAAACTTAGGAATTATGTACAAGACTTAATTGAGTGGGGAGAAATTGAGCTTGAAAATGATACCTCATATTTCAATAAAAATTTAGGTATCTTTAAGGACCCTTTTTTGAGGCATAATCATGATAATAATCAGGCCAATCATAATAATCATCAATAAAACCAACATAATCTAGGTAACCATCATCATCAGTAACAACAATAAGATCAAGGTCAACATTCTTGCACCAACCATTATGATATTAACACCCAATACAATTATGATAATGTTGGGGGTTACATTACTGAGAGTAATGTGGATACCATCAAATTCAATCCCCATAATTAGTCTAACACTCCATGTGCTATACTCATTATCCAAGGGACTTTCTCATAATATCTTGTTAACCCTACTCTAGTTAGATATTTTATTATTATAATTTGATGACCAAAGGTTATAATTCAAGGTTATTCTATGTCTAAGTCAAATAATCAAGATCAAGGCTATCTATATTGAAAACCCAAATCCACTTCCTTCATTAAGAAGTCTTATGACCTTCTTGAACATTTGTATTAAAATTTAACATAAATATCCATTCTATCTCTTAAGTACATATGAATTTCATAAGGACATTTTATACAAACCTTTTCACTAGTATAAAGTCCCAAATGAAATTGATCCATCCTAATTCCAAACACTCATAATAAATTTGTCATCAGAATAACATATCACTTTTGATCAAAATGATATGTAACCATCTGCTCCATTATACAACAATCCCCTTTACATTGAAGTAATCATCTCCTAATAAAAATTCAAGAAGGTTCTCATAGACATTGGCTCAGGGTTGAACATTGTTACACTCAATTTAGTCAAACACTTTGGATATCCACCTACAAATTTTATGCCAACACTATCACAATCAAAGGTTATGATAATGTGGAATGAGAATTAGTTAACACCATTAGTTTACCCAACCTTGTTGGGCATGTCACCCATAACACCATTTTCCATGCCATTGACTTTGAAATATCTTATAATGTACTCCTTTAGCATTCTTGGATCCATGATATGCACACAGTTTCATCCACATTACATCAATGTTTCAAGTTCACACATTTGGGTATAAAATTCACCATTCTAGGAGATCTACAATAGTACCAATTTTTCAAAAACTTAGATGTAGAATATGGTACCAACTATTGTGCTAACACTAAATATTTACCCAAAAAGAAAAAATGTGTGGTACCCAAATATCTAAATTCTTCCTACATTGATCCTAATAGCCTCACATCCTCTTCCAAAGGTCCTCCTCCCCAAGCATTATCTCATTTTACCATTAAAAATAAAGGTTGTGGAGAGTACCTGATCTATACTTCCTTTCACATTAACAAACTCCCTAAATCACCTAAATCCCATGATAGGATCAAGATGGAGTAGTGTATAAAATATGATTCTTATTAGGTGGGTCCCTTAGATTTTACAAATAATGGCCTTCTACATCAATAAAAGGTTATTATTTCAATGTATTCCTAGTTATATACTGATGTATTTTCTTCATGTTGCCATAATGCTAAATTTTATATCCCAAAAAAATCATGGAGAATTATGCTTATAAATGAAAAGGATTGGGGCAAAAATATTAGGGAATTATTGAACTTGTTCTTCCAAGAAAATAAAAGAGAGGTCAACCTGTAGGATACAAAGTGCCTTAGGGTGACCCCCCATATATCTAAAGTGACACGACTATAATTTATAATAATGATTACCCTGATAATGATTCAGAGTCAAATTATTGTATATACAATGATCTCACCAATACAAACCAAATTAAACCAATGTCATCCTTACCATTAGCCTTGATATCCATTAACTTGAACTCATTGACTAGGAATAAAATAATTACATACCATTGGATGAATTCCAAAACAATGAGGCTATTTAAGAATTCTTAGAGCTTAGATATGGTTTTCTACTTGGGGACCATAAATTGGGATTTGATATCAATTTCAACCTTATTGATTACTTTGGAGAGTAGGTGGATTTACTTAGAGAGAAAAATAAATAAAATAAAAAATTAATGTTCTCTAATGAAAACCTCTCTGAGGTACTATTGGAAAATATAAAATGTAAAAATAAAGAGATGTTCATTGGTAAAAAAAATATAAGGTGTCAATGGGTAGGTAAGTCCACTCTCTCCATAAGGAATCACAAAGTCTTAGAGGTCCCCACATCATATTTGTCTTAGATGTTAGTCTTGAGGTGAAATGCACAAATAAACAATTGAACCAATATTTTTTGTAGACATTAAACAAGTGGTCATTGCCAAAGATGAATGATTCTAATTATTCTTACATGGATGAGCTTGATGATTAAATTGGGCCATAATAAAATGAAGACTATCAAGTCCATTAAGTAACTATTTTATTATAAGATGGTTCCATATTGATTATGGAATACACCATTGATGTCAACCTTGGTACTAAAGATAATCCACACATCATTAAGCAATGTGCTTCTCTCATTGAGGAATAATAAGAGATCATCATTGTTATCCTCAAATAATTCATTGATATATTTCCATGGTATTATTATAACATGCCTAGATTAGATATTTCAGTAGTCATCCATCATCTTTTGGTGTATCCTAATGCCAAATCCATCAAGAAAAAATTGTGGAAGATGCACCTATGTATTTCCATTTTGGTCAGGAAGGAACTTGAAAAACTATTGGAATCTAGGTTCATCAAGCCTATTGATTACTTAGAGTGAATTTCCAACATTCTTCCTATTAGCAAGAAACATGAAGGCATTCACCTTTGTATAAATTTTAGAGATATAAACAAATTTTTCCTAAAGGATGATTTTTTATTACCCAACATCAATATTATTGTTGAATCCACAATAAGATATGATATTTTATCTCTTATGGATGATTTTTATTATAATAAAATTAATACAGGACCTAAAGATCAACATAAGATAACATTTACCATTCCTTGTGAAATGTTTTGTTATTAGGTCATACCTTTTAGCTTGAAGAATGTTGGTGCTACATATCAGAGGGTGATGACTATCATTTTCCATGACATGATGTAACCCATTGTGGAATATTATTTGCATGATATTTTGGGAGAATATAAGACACATGTAGGTCATCTGGTATCTTTTGATGAATATTTGAATGGTTATGAGAGTATAAAACATGCATTAATTTTAAAATGTGTGTCTTTAGTGTCATATATAGCCAATTATTTGGTTTCATTTCCAAATTAGGTATTGAAGTGGAACCAACTAAATTCAAGGCTTTAGTAGGCATGCCTTCCTCATATAGTTTAAATTAGTTGTGAAACTTACCAAGGAAAATTTAGGCTATTCAATAATTCATTTCACATCTTGTAGATCCTTGTCATCCCTTTATGCACATTTTTAAAAAGAGGACCATTTTTTATTGAAATTATTAATGTCAAGAAGAATTTGATCAATTGAAAACATATTTGGCTAATCCACTAGTGTTGGCCCCTCCAATGCTAGTGAAACCCCTATTACTTTGCATAGTGACCTAACATCCATTAGGGGCACTTTTATCCCAACATGATGATCAAAGAAAATAATGAGTGGTGTAATATTTGAGAAAAACATTGGTTACTTATGAACATAACTATCCATCCATTAAAAATGTATGTTTAGCAATATTTTTTGCATCTCAAAATTTACTACACTACATGCTCAATAATAATAATTTAATCATTTAAAATTTTAATCCACTCAAAGATATTATCTCAAAAGAAACATTTACAAGGAATATGGACAAATGGATTATGTTACTAAGTGAGTTTGACATTTAATAAACCAATAAAAAGGATATTAAATGATAGGTACTTGTTAATTAATTAACATATGCTCCATTAACAAATATACAACCATTAGCATTTGGTTTTCTAGATGAGTCTATTTTTACCCTTTAATAATCACAAGAATGGAATATTTATTTTGTTAGTTCCTTCACATCTTATGTATTAGGTGTAATAATACTTTTTATTACACCATAGGGAGAGTTTATTCCTAAGGAATTTCACATTGGGTTTTTGTCAACAAAACTAAATTCAAAATATGAGGCACTTATTATAGGACTCTACCTTTATATTCAATGGATGATTTAATAGTTAGTATTACATAATTATTCCTAACTTATCATCAATAAAGTGAATGATTAGTACCAAAAAAAAGATGATAATATTGCCTTACAAGTATATGGTAGATAAATACAAGCAATATTTTGAACACATATATCTTGATAAAGTGCCATGAGTAAACAACAAATCAACTAACCTTATGGTTACTATTGGGTCATTATTGTTAATGGCTTATAGTGTCCAAGAATATTAGTTCCTAATTGAATAACTCATCCTACCAACATACAATCATTTGAAATAAAAAATGGTATGCAGAATCATTAGTCCCAGCTCCCCTTGGTACCATAACATTTATAATTACATTCAAGACCATACCCTTCCCATGGATTTATCTCATCCCAAAAAAAAAACATTGATACACAAAAATTCTCATTACACCCTACTTGGTGACCCACTCTATCATAGAGGTTATTATGGGACATTAATTCATTATTTAAATTTGGAAGAAGTAAAACTAGTAATCAAAGATGTGCACAATGAGATATATGGGGCCTACACTAGTGGAATGGTCCTCACCAAGAAAATCCTTTATATGGGGTATTATTATATGATAATGGATTCCATTGCATGTTCATATGTCAAGAAATGTGTTTTTTTAGAAACATGTGAATTTATCCATGCTTGATAAAAAACAATTCAAATAATCACATCTCTAATGTTTTTAAAATGGGGGTTCGATATCATGGGGAAGATAAAACCCACATACTTTGATATACATAACTATATCATTACATTTACCAAGTATTTTAATAAGTGTGTAAACACCAAAAATCTACACACCATGATTCTAAATGTCAAAATACCCTTGGACCACCTTAGGATCCCCTTAGGACCAATGGGACCCTTTAACTCCTAATCAAGCCCAACCATGGTCAATTTAACCAACTAGCTTAACTTACCTTTTTACCCACTTTGTACCTTATCCCTCAACCATCAACGGTCAGGATAACCATCGATGGTCACATTGACCATCGATGGTTAGGGTCTACCATCCCAAAATCTAACATGTAAATATCCACCCTAATTTTCTAAAATTAGCTTGTCTAAATCTGCATATGAGCCATTACATGTGTGAGTTAAAATTAGGAAGCCTAGTTAACATCTTATTGCATCTCCCTTCCTTTCCTATAAGAAGATAGGGCCAAGAGGTGAATTGGGCCGCATCAATAACTATCAAGAGCTTTTACATCTAGAGCTTTCTTTTGTAGGTGTTCTTCCAACAATCCAATGATCCAACCATCATCATAGAGAGCCAACTTATCATCACCCCTTGATAGATATCAAAGTACCATTACTCTATCAAAATCATGCCAAACTCTATCAACATGCCAACCACCCCAATAATTCATCCAACTAACATTATGCAAGCTAAGTACTTGTTTTATAATATTAATTTAATTTATTTGTATTTCATTATTAATTGAGTACCAAACCATCTCTCAAAATCTAGCTTTGTGATCTCATCAACTAGTCATTTATTACCTATAGCCTACACATAGTAACTATAGATAATTGTCTTAACTACTAATGATCAATCCAACCACCAATGATCACCTTGACTGCCAATGATCAACTTAATTGCTAACAATCACATCAACCACCAATGGTCACTATGGAAAAAATAATAAGTTAATTTTCACCCTCTTACCCTCAGCTAAATCCATTTTTTTGTGTCCCTACCTATTCATAGACCTCTACCTAATTTTTTGAAGCACCCTTAACCTATTTAGCATTCGCATTAACTTGCTTATTTCTATATTAGTCATTTATAGTCTATTTCTTAAGCAAAAATCTCTTGTGTTTAATTTTAATACCTTTTTATTATTAATTCAAGTAATTTATCATTCTATTTATAAACTTAATTATTTAAAATATGGATTGACAGCCCCTAAGGAAGATCTCACTTTCAAGATCTAGCTAGTGCTAGGCAATCCACTTAGGTATGTATCTAACTAACCATTTACTTTAGTGTTGTGTTATTTATAGGTAAACCTCCCAATATAAATAAGAGTTATTCACAATAATATGACACAAAACATGCACAATAAAATAGGTTTTACAACCATACCCATATTTAGTTTCTTCTTCTTCCTTTCAAGAATATAAGATGAAAATTCACTAAAACATTTTGGCATGCCTGATGGGACATTGAATCTTTTGTCAAGTCTCTTTTTTTTGAATTTGTGTTCTATTCTACCTATGCTATGATCATAAATGAAACTAAAATTTATTTTGGGCTTAAAATCAAATGCATACATTGATTGCTTGTAAATTTTAGCTCATATAGTATAAATTAAAGAAAAGTAATTCAATCGTAGCATCAATTTTATTGCACATACTAAACCAAACCACCTTCATCAATTAATCATCAAACAAATTTGAGACAAGGCCCAACTAGGATTTCATCACCTAGAGGCCACCTTACCCTTTCTTGGCAATCCTACTTGGAGTTCATTACCAAGGGGAGAACCAACTTAGCTCTCTAGTTGATTATAAACTTTAGAAATTGGTATGTATTGGCTAAGCACTCGCCGCCCTTATCACTATGGTGTGTGAAGTGAGGGGGTAGGCCCTATTACCAAGCCATATATTGATTCCCAATATATATTCTTTTTTAGAGCCTAAACACAACCTGAAAGCAATCATAGACTTATTTTATAGTACTCACTTTGCAAGCCAATTCTAGTCACACAATTTCTTGAAGGCTTAAGGCATAAGCCAAAAGAGAGACTAAAAATAATGTTTAGAACTTAACATGTTTTTTAGAGTGCGATTTTTTTTCTTGATCATTTCTTGACTTCTCTCTATTTGAGTGCTGAGATTATTTGTGCATTCTTTCTCCCTTACCTTAGATGGTTATAACCCATTAGTAGCAAAATAATCTAGTAGAAAAAAACCCATCACTAAACCAATTAGGCTCTTTTACCTCCTCACCCATGGACCACATCTTTGAACTAGTATACTCTCCTAACCTTTCCAAAAGTCTTTTTTTTCCTATAGAAGTTACCCAAGGAGATACAAAATTTTCCACCTTCCTAGATAACAACCCTATGGCCCTTAAACATTACATTAACACCATGCCTCTCTGTATCCCTACTTTAGTTCTACCTATGGACCCACCTTATGGCATGCCTTCCCACCTCATGGGAAACACTTATATTTACACAACCACCACCCAACTATTGGATACCTAAGCCTCTTCATCCATAGATAATTCCTTTGATACTACTATGGAAAACCAACTTGCCCAACCTACAAACACCCTTATACCTTCTACCCCTACCAATAACTCCTCTACCTTAGAATCAACCCAACCACTAGCCACCTATACTCCCTTCACCATGGGAGTACCTAACACTAACGTTTATAACCTTCCATTATCCACTTCTAATCTGCTAACTACTACCCCACTTCAAAATCTCATGTTACCCATACTTTCTACCTTACCACCAATCACTATAAGGGTCACCACCCTTCCTTTGCTCACAAACCTAACCATCACTCCTACCTAATAGGTAACCATTGCACCAAATCCAATTTACCTCCCTAACCCATAAGGAAATATACCTCTACCTATTACCCAACCACTTGCATCCACCTACCCTCACATAGCTTCCACCTAACCACCAATGTCCACATACTAACATGTGGTGGCTCCTCAACCTCCTACTAGTTATTAGTATGTCACCTAACCACCACAATAATATGCACCTTACAACCTTCCAGGTGCATAACCCCAAATGGATCTAATTAAAATGCTAATGGATAAGATGATCACTATAGAGTCATCTACCTCTAGGCATCATATCATCCTATCATATGATTAGATCTATAATGAAGCCATCCACCCATCTATCCTTATTAGACTATATCATCCTTAGTGGGAAATTCCCAAGTTCTCTAAGTTTTAGAGTAAGGAGGATCCCCAATATCACCTTAGGGCATTTAGGCATTATGTTATTTGATTGCCTATGATGATGCCCTCCTTCTTTGTATATTCCCCATGCCCTTATTTGGTCCAACATTAGATTGGTATATTTCCATAACCAAACACTCTTTGTTCTCCTTCTCCTAGCTGGCCCAAAATTTCTTGGATCATTTTTTGATAAATATTTCCAAGAAGGTTTCCATCATTGACCTTTACTCTATTCGACAATTTGATGATGAATCCATTACTAATTTTATAGCTCATTGGAAGAGCCTAATCAACCAACTTTCCTTTTCTTTTCCCTAACTTGAATTGTTCAAACTCTTTACTCAGGTATGTGCCAACAAAATCTATTCCACATTACGTGTTTATAGCTTTTAAACCTTTGAGGAGGCTTTTACCATGGCATGTAAATTATAAAATAGAGCCATTGATGAGGGAAAGTTAAAAATAAAAAACAAGAACTCTACCTACAAAACCAATGAGCCCTCTTCCTCTAAAATGAATAAAAAAACCAATACCAATGCGAAGAGTAAGGGAACTACAAATGTATTTATCCTCAAATCCACTTCTCCATTAATAACCAACCAACCAAATTCCTTTGGTTCATCAAAGCAAAATGTGAGGAGTGAAAACTAGAACAACCAAAATTAATTTACTCCACTTGGAGAATATTTTGCTTCAATTTTAGAGAAGTTATTTAAGGACAACATCATACAAATTCCTCCTATCAAACCACCCCAACAATTTGATTCTTCTTGTCTTACACCTAGTTGGTATAACAATAATGACCTGTGTGCTTTCCATGACATAGTTGGATATGATGTTTGTAGGTGTAATAACATCATGAGTGTTGTCTAATTTCTTATTGACAAGGGGGAGCTTGTGTTGGATAACCCTAATGCACCTCAAAGCCAAGCCCTTGGAATTTTTAGGCAACCTTTCCCAAAACATGAAGCTACCAAAAATGAGAGCAACAAGGTTAAGTCTTCTCATGATGCCCATACTATTAACATGGTTCTTAACACAATCATTACTGAAGAACCTACCTCTTAATCTACCAGTTCTTCATCCTCTCCACTTATTGAGGTAGTGGAGTTACCTTATCCTCTTTTCAAGACACAAATCAATGAAAAACTCCTTTCTGCTCCTCCACTTATTGAGGTAGTGGAGTCACTTACCACCCCTCCTTCAACCTTTATACTAGAAAAAGCACCCATTTTCCCTTCTCCCTCAAATACTAAGCAATTCACTACCCCCTTGGAGGTCATTCCCACAAAGGATCCCACAGAGGAGTCATACACTCAAACCATGCATCCTTTTATTGAGGAAAAGGATGAGGTTACCATCCCTCTATCTCAACTTATGGGATTATCTTTCAAGTCCATTATCTAGGGAATACAACTAATTTACAAACCATTCTCTAGGTTAGTGTAAAAATTATAATTTATCTCCAACCTTGACATGGATCTAGTCACCTTCTAGTAGTAATTGGGGCTCCCCTATATCACTAATAGAGAATCTCCAACCACACCTTTAGTAGACCAACCCACCACTCCTATTATCTAAAACCCTATCTTACTAACCAAACCAATAAAGACCTCTACTAATGTGACAATTTCTCAACCAACCAATATACTTAAACCCCAAATAACCAAATCACCTTCTCCAACCAAATTGACTAAACCAACCAAAAACCTTTGCACCTTTCCTACAAAGAGCCTTAACCACCCATATGTGAAAGTGGAGCTTACCTCACCAAATTAAACAAATGACCACAAAACCAAATAAACTAAGGGATTAAATCCACCAAAGGGATAGAGGGCCAAACTGCTACCTCCCTCAACCTTACCCTCTATCATGGGGCCTCATCGATCCACCTTGATCAAGAAGCTAGTTATCTTGACTAAGACCTAACTACTACTGTTAGTTACACCAACACACTTGTTTTTGGGCAACCTCATCTTTACCAAGCCTTAAATAACCAAAATACCTACCCTACCCAAAATTCTTACCTCTAACCTATCAACCTATGCCTTACCAAAACCCAAACCATCAACTAAGATCACTACCTTACCCAAACCTCCTATCACCAAGCACATTGCCAAAAATAGTTCTATCTCACCAACCAAGACCAAAACCTCTAAACCCTCTCCACCTTTAGTTTAATCCTAATCAACTATTTTCTAAAGGTTACTACAAGCTTCTTGATTGACCTTACCCCATATCCTACCATTCAAAACTCTCAGTGAAAAACACATCTAGTATAATAACCTCTAAGTGTGATCCTATTATAGGATACTAAGCCATAATATAGAGAAATGTAAATCTCTCTAGACCATTATCCATTAGCTCTATGATGAGGATGATCTATTAATAGATTAACCCCATATGATTCCATTACTAATCCAACAACCAATAACCACTATAAAAAAACCTACCTATTCCCCCACTCTCACCTCAAAATGATGAAGAACCAAACAAATCTCCTACCCCAACTCTTCCCTCTATCCATACCATGCACGTGGTCATAAGATCACAACAAAAAGATAATGGGAAGGCCAAATTATCCATCCCATGGACATACCCATCTTATACGTCCCAACCAAACCCTACCCAAACATCTTAACCTTCATATAAACCTAAGGTATTTATATTAGGTACCTCCTAATCTAACCCTCCTAAATCCATTAGGAGAGTGGTGCTGAAAAAACTTCACTAGACCTCGATGAAGATGAGCTTATATGAGTTGATTACTACTTCACCTCATCATCACCAAACAATGATCAAGGCATTACAGTTAGTAGAGGTCCAACCTAAAGACCCTCAACCTCTATCAAACTTTATTGGGACTCTTCAAATTTCCAACCTTGTCACCTTCAAGGATTCATAAATACCTTTTATCTATATGGATGGCTGATATCCCCCTCTATTTATTACTACATACATCAACCAATCCCACATCAAATAGGTCATGATTGATGGAGGAGTTATTTTTAATATCATCTCCTCCCATGTCTATAACTAACTCAATCTACAAGACAATGCCATTTTTAAAACCTCAACCATCCTCTGGTCCTTTAATGACACCATGACCACTATCATGGGAATTATTATCCTTCATATCCATTTAGTATCCCACATGCTCCTTTAACTCTTTTACATAGTGGAAGGTGAATTCTAGTACAATATCTTGCTAGGATGACCTTGGATTCACTCCATGGGTTGTGTACCCTCTACCCTTCATCATTGTATCAAATATGAGCATGAAGGCTAAGTCATCACCATCCAAGCTGACCCAAGTCCCTTCTTAACATCCAACATAACTTATCAACCCAAAGACATCTTCTTACCTCTATCTAGTACACCCTCATCAACTAAAGACAAGCCCTCAACCATGAAAGATGAACCAACATATTATTCTACCAATGAGGCATAAATTAGCTCATTCATCCCCTTCAATCATATCCCCACCTTAGACCACTTAAAATCCACATTCTAAATTATTTCACTAGGGGAATATCTCATCCTCACCCTTGATGTTTTCCTTACTCCCCAAGACTATGGGAAACTTGACCACCAACCCCAATATGACCCCAATGTAAGAGCCATTATTACATTGGGACCTTCACACTATCAAACCCATTTCATCTATAGGGGACTTGATAAACCACTTGATGTTTCTATTGCCTCCTCTTCACCTTGACCATTCACCTTTAGCTTTTCCTATCTGGACAAATTGAGTTTTACTAAGACATACCTTTATAGGTGTGCTTGGAATGGATTTAGCCTTGGATGATATGAGCATGGCTCACATGAGTTGATTTCCATTGATAGCAAAAAGCCTCATGGGAAACATGGCCTCGATTATATTCTACCCACCAAGAAGCAAACCAAACCACCTATCATCACTAGGGTTGAGGAAGACACCCCTTCCTCACCTACTTCTCCTCCACCTGCATGTGAGGATGATGAATTAATCCCACCTAATTTTTTTCATCAACGTTGATGAGGCCAGGATATGCCTGATAAATGTATAATAAATGACCTCATCTTACTCTTTCTTTCTATTATGTTTGATTGCATTTTGTAGCTTTTATTTTGATCTGAGATGAGTTAGGATGTAATTATCCATATTTTGTTGATTGTGATTCTAATGTTTAAAAACCTATAATTCCTAACTAGTGTGTTGGAAAATTCAAGTTTTGCAATAAAATAGGTCATCATTAGGCTAGAGAACAAATATGAAGTGGATTGCATGTTTTTGGAAGCATTGGAATCAATTCAGCTTAGTTCCAAAACTCCACCATACTATTTCAAGTTGTCATATTTTTAGACTTAGCTCTGAAACTCTATATTTAGACCTAGAATTATCTGAATTAGCTTTGGTACTCTTATAGATAAGCTCCAGAACTTTCACAGCTAGATATAGAACTGATAAAGATCTATTCCAAAATGGTCAGTAATCTATCAGGTCAATGATCCCATTAAATTAGGAATAGATTCTTGATTTCCATATTTGTAGATCTAAGATATTTATCACATAGCTAGACATCCAGCCACATCTTGATTTAGCATCTATTCTAGGCATAATTCTATTCCATCGTATCTATGAAATAGTTATAGCCATCAAAGCATCTATATATGCAGACTTGGGAATTTAGGATATATAGAGAAGAAGATCATTAAAGAATAGAGAGAAAAAGGATAGATTAATACATTTTGTAATACAAAATATTTTATCAATGAAATATCCATTTCTATTTTGAAATCAAATTAAATTGTTCAATCCTGTTTCTAGGTGGAGCAAGGGCCCACTCCTCCAAAGAACCAGGATCTTCATTTTTGGTTGGTATTTATATTTTATTTAAGCAAATAGGTAACTCTGTTAAATTTATAAATGATTCCAACTCCTTAAAGTCAAAATTTGTTTTAAATTTATTCCTACAGACATTTTAGATTAAATTCTCATTTCTTTGCAATCATTTTCCAACAATCTATTTTATTCTACAAAAGTGTGTTTGTTTCCAACAATCTATTTTATTTTGCAAAAGTGTGTTTACTTCTAGAAAAATCATTTTTACAAATGTGTGTTTACTTCTAGCAAATTCATTTTTGCAAACATGTGTTTACTTCTAGTAAATTCATTCTTGTAAACGAGTGTTTACTTTCAGTAATTTTCATCATTTGATTCTACTAAGGTTTTCACCAAGAAGTCCTTAAGACATTAAAAATCCCCAAAAAATAACAAAAAGAAAAAAATACAGATACCTACAATCAATTACTAAATCAATACGATTCTTCTTACTACATATAGCTTTAGACACATCCCTGGTTAAATATGACATCGACATGAAGTTTATTAAATTTAGGAAATAATGACACCCAACATTTTTGGTGCCGTTGTTGGGGACTCACTAGTTGGAATTTTTTAATTAGGTGTCAACAAAATCAACAATCATTCATTTAGTAATTAAATAAAATTTCCCTAATTTATGAGTAGACCATGAGACTCCAAGGGTATATTTCTCCCCAAAATATCTGAACAATAATTTCCATCATCTTCTAGTTTAAGTAAGGAGGTTGAGAAAGAATTGGAGACACCATTATCTCCTATAAGACAAAAATCAAAATTGCCATTTTTGGAATTTTTGGATCAGTCACCAGAACCAAGTAAAACCTTAGGGATAAGGATTATTTCTCAAGATCCCTTGAGGGAAAGTTTTGATTCTCAATTGAGTAGTCAACCTACTACTCCTAACTTTTCACCATCCCCAAAATAGACTACATAGCACATTGATTGGGAGAAGGGACTATAAAATACTAGAGAGATGGCACGAGAAGCTAGAAGAGAAATTGAGAGAACCTTTACCTATCCCATTCATATTGAGGATGATGAAACCACTATGAAAAACATCTCACCTAAACACTTTCCCACATTTAGAGGACTGCCATCTGAGGATCCTGACCAATTTTTTTTTGAGTTTAAAGTATTATGTCAGACTTATGATTACAAGACAGATAATCAAAAACTCAAGTTGTTTCCATCTACTCTGAAGGATGCAAAAATGAGGTGGTTTATGGGATTAGCATATAATTCTATTACCAATTGGGAACAAATGGAAACTGTCTTCCTAGATAAATATCAAGATTATTGTAGAGGAAGAAATTGAAAGGAAGAATTTTTCAAAATCAAACAGAAAGAAGATGAAAATATAGAAGATTATTTGGATAGATTTCTCTTTGTGAGTAAAATATGTGGATTTGTACTTCAAGAAGATTTAAATAAAACCATTTTTCTCAAAGGTATAGATGATGAATCTAGGGAAACCCTTTATTTAATTGGTAGAGGAAACATTGCTCAATTAAAAATGGATGAAATCATCAAAATTTGTAGAAACTATTCAAGGACAAGGGGTGGACCTAGAAAAGGGAAAATGTTTAAAAATTTGAATCTAGATATGAAAAAATTTATGAATGAATTGGTAAAATTTAAAACAAACATATTAGTTCAATTAACCTCCACCATGGATGGATTGCAAGATAAAGCGAATGCCCAACTTGAACCATTAGCCATGTATAGTCCTAGATGTAGGAAGAAACATGTAATAAGGGAATGTCCTTTGGATAAAATAGAAGTATGTCTTATCTGTCAATCTAAAGAACATGATACTCATGCTTTTTCTCTTCTTCCACTCATAAAAAATTATCTCAAACAAACCAATACATCATCCACCATAGAAGAATTGAATTTTGTTTAGAGACAACCCAACCAAGGACAATTTATGCCAAGACTAGCTCCTAATCCCTAGATGATGCCATGGGCAGCTCAAATAGTACCACAAAGTTGGGGATAACTACCTTGGGCCCCTTAACCCATATGGCATCCTTAGGATTGGGCAAGTCAATCTTGGTATACTCAAGGACATCAACAACCTTGGGCTGGTCAAGGAAATCCTTATGCTTGGCCACAACCTAGATGGGGCCCTAGTAATTATGTGTAAGGGAAAACATATCTAAATCAAAACCAACAAGCCATAATGGGACCACTAGCACAAAATCCACAGGTTGAAAACATAGTTCAAACACAAATTCCATCACAACTAGTAGCAAACCCAAGAAATAAAAAAATAGCTCCTATATATGAAATAAAACCAGAAAAATTAGTTGATTTAAATACAATGGATTGTAAAAACATTCAGCCTAGATATGGTAAAATAGTTAGTATTCCACCTGTTATAATCATTGAGATGATAGAAGAAGCTAAAACCCCTAGCATAGTTACACTTAAGGAAGATGAAAAAGAAAAAGATAAGGAACCAGAAAGAAATTCTACTGAAATTTCATTTCTAGAAAGACTTAAAGAAATCATAGAACTTAAGGAATCTAAATTGGTGTAGGAACTAAGAAGATTGAATATTGAAATACTATTGTTACACGTAATTAAGGATATTCTAGAGTTGAACAAGTTAATCAAACTATTATGTTTTAAAAAACTTGGAAGAAAGAAGCAGTACCCTAGGACTATTCAGGTAGATGAGAAACTTATTGATTTATTAGCAGGAAAACTCCTACTACCCAAATATGGAGATCTTGGAAGCCTTATTATTTCTATTTCTATAGGGAATAAGGATATACATAACATTTTGATTTATTTGGGCACAACTATCAATGTAATGATAGTGGACACTTTGAAAACATTACCATTACTAGGCATACAACCTACTAATACCATATTGTAGATGGTAGATCAGTTTGTAGCAAAACTAGGAGTTATTGAAGATGTGGCAGTAATGGTGGAATCATTGGAATATCTAGTCAACTTCCTTATCTTAAAGCCAAAAGGTAAAACACTTGGTTATCCCATTATTTTGGGGAGACCATGGTTAGCTACAATTTCTACCTTAATTGATTGCAGGTCAGGTGATATGACTATTTCAAATGGTAATAATTCTAAGAAAATTTCATTATATTTATCTACATGACCTTTTATTAATAATCAAGTGAATTTATGGGTTGATAATCCTAATATTAATGAGAAAAATCTATCTTCTTTGGCTATGATAACATTACAGGATCATGTACGAGAAATAGAAGAGATGGCTAATCCTTCATTGAATGAACATCAATCGTCATTGGAGCAAATAGGATTAGTTCCAGAAATGTTGAATCTATTCTGGAACCATCATAGTTAGTTTCGAAACCACACCAATTCTCTACAAATGAAGATAATTTCACTCTGAAGGAATGCAATTTATTTTAGCGAGAGGAAGGATCTGTAGCTTCAGCATTACAAATATCAAGAGATGATGAAGAATTTCTAGACAATAGCAATAATGAGGAATTTGACCTACAACAAGATAAGTATAATAACTCTTCCTATTGTCCTTTGTCTAGCATTATATCTCTAGGAACTTTCAGAGATGTTGCTACATATCATATGTTGTTACCACATGCATGTATACTAAACACCTTAATGGAACCCCTTCAACAAATCAGTTCATCATATCCTGGAGCCAAACGTATTGAGATTCAACCAAGAAATTTTTTGAATATTAATAGCTGGTTAAAGAATGAAGTCAAACTATTTAAAGTTTTGAAGGATCATACTAAAGATTTTTCTTGGGACTATAGATATATAAAGGGAATTCATCCAAGTATTTGCACCCATCACATTTATACTAAAAACATTAGACTAGTTAGGCAACCTCAGAGAAGGATTAATCTAGCCTTAAGGGATATAGTCAAATAAGAAATTAAAAAACTATTACAAGTAGGTTTTATCTACCCTATCTCAGATAGCCAGTGGGTGTCTCCTCTTGTAATTATCCCTAAAAAGAATGGAAAATGGAGAATTTGTGTTGACTATAGGGAACTGAAGAAAGCCACCCTGAGAGATTATTTTCCCTTACCATTCATAGATCAAGTCTGAGACAACCTTTTAGGTAAATAGTACTTTTCCTTCTTGGATGGATTTAGTGGATACAATCAAATTAGAGTTGCTACTGAGGATTACGAAAAAACTACATTTACATGTCCATGGGGTACCTTTGCTTACAAGGTATTGCCATTTGGACTATGTAATGCTCCAACAAACTTTAAATGAGTTGTATTATCAATTTTTGTAGACCTAACAATTGATTGTGTGGAGGTATACATGGATGACTTTACTGTGTATGGAGATACATTTGATGATGCCTTAAAAATTTTGGACAGAGTATTAACAAGATGTGAAAACATCACTTGTCTTTTAGTCATGAGAAATGTTTGATAATGGTTGATGAAGGGATTTTATTAGGACACCATATTTCAAAAAGAGGAATTTAGGTTGACCAAAACAAAATCAAGATTATTTCAGATTTGCCTATTCCTCAAACCCCCACAAATATCAAGTCATTTTTAGGGCATGCTGGATACTATAGGCGCTTTATTAAGGATTTTAGTAAAATCACTGCCCCCATGTTTAAGTTGCTTACTAGAGACTATGAATTTCTTTGGGATGAACAGTGTCAACATGCTTTTGAAGAAATTAAAAAGAAATTAGTAACTGCCCTAGTATTGCAAGGACCTAATTGGGAGAAACCTTTTCACATCCAAACTAATGCCTCAAATACCTCAATTGGTGCAGTTTTGGGATAGAAAGATGAAGAAGGAAGAATGCATTCTATTTACTACCTAAGTAAAAATCTTACTCCCACTAAAATAAATTACACTACCACTGAAAAATAATTTTTGGATGTGATCTATGCAATCAATAAATTTAGACATTACATTACAGGGTACAAAATATTTATACATATATGTCACTCAAAAATTAAATATTTAATGAATAAACTAGTGGTTAGAGGTAGAATAATAAGATGGTTATTACTTCTATAATAATTTGATATTACCATTTTGGACAATTCAGGCAAATCTAATGTGGTAGCTAATTTCTTATCAATATTGACCACTACAGGGGAGCAGGATCCAGTCAAGGACAACTTTCTAGATGAACAATTGTTTGTTATTTCAGCTAATACACCATGTTTTTTTGACATGGAAAATTATCTTGAAATAGGGAAGTTTCATCTTTCTTTCACTAAAAAATAAATAAAGAAGTTAATCAAAACCAGTGCATAGTTCAAATGGTTAAATGGAATGCTATTTAAATGTGAACCTGATTTGGTTTTATGCAGGTGTGTGAGAGAAGATGAAATTTTTGACATCCTCTGGGAATGTCATGATGAACTAAGTGGAGGACACTATTCAGTGAAAAGAACATCTCACAAGATACTTGGCACTGGTTACTATTGGCCATCTCTATACAAAGATGTGAAGAGATATAGTAGGCAGTGTGATCCTTGTCAAAGGATGGGACAACCAACCATTACCAATGAAATTCCTCTACAACCACAAGTAGTGATTGAACCATTTGAGAGATGGGGATTGCATTTTGTTGGACCATTTAATCCTCCTTCACAAGGAAAAGAGCACATTATTGTGTGTACTGATTATGTAACAAAATGGGAAGAATTATAGGATTTAACAAATGCCACTAAAGAAGCAGTTGCTGATTTTCTTTGTCATAGAATATTGGTAAAGTTTGGAGCACCAAGAAGATTACTTTCAGACTAGGGACCAAAATTTATGTCCAACATGATCCATGCCTTCACAACATATTTTAGATTAATCATAAGAAGTCATCTCCCTATCACCTACAAGTAAATGGACAAGTTGAACTAACAAATAGAGAATTAAAAAACATCCTCACTAAAATAGTTGAAGCTAAAAGAAGAGATTGGGTAAAAAGACTTGTTGACCATTTTTTGCCCAACAGGCCAAAAATTGGTCCCCTTCTATCCCTGATATTCTAGGCCATTTCATTTTTTGATTTTTCATGAATCTATTCATTTCTACGGTGACGTCCCAAAAGCCATCAAATTTAAGCAGACGAACTAGCCGTTGCGTGACAGCTGCGTGAACGTCAAATTTAACATAGTGAAGTAGCCATTGGTTTTTGAACTACCTAAGCACCAAATCATGTAAAGAGCCCCAAGGAGCATAGTGACCCACTAGAAGATCGCCCCTGAGGGCCGAAAGAGCAAGAAGAAGACAAAGAGCAAAAAAGGCAAAGCATCCAAGTGGTAAAGGGAAAGTGAATTATTGTAGATGAGCGGCGTGACCTATTTTCTATAGTTGGCATTGATGAGGGGAAAAACTACAGTCTATTCATAGAAAAGAGGCATGACCATGCTCTTACATTAATGTTTGAATGCCAAAGTCAATTTTGGTGATTGTATAACATGGTTCCAGAAGGCCTCTTCCAGAAGAATGACATCAATAACAGTGGTTTCCTCTTCCTAAGATTCAGAATGCACATGGGCCACTAACAGAAAATGAGTGCCAAAATATTTCCCAAGAAGTGCCAAGTTTCTCTTCCTCTTTCTATAAATTGTAGACTTCTCTTTTGAGAAATAAGGGACTCTCAGCCTTAAGGCAAAACTCTACCCAAAAATCTCTCAAGCTTGTAAGGCAGAGCTACCAAAATTTTACCTTGAATCAAAACATAGCATTTTTACCTCCATTCTAAGTTTTGCATCTTTAGTATGTGTCTATGCCTTGATTCTATGTTAAGTCATTTTCTTAAATGCTTTGTAGAATGATTTTAGCACGTCTGGTGTATTTTTGTGAGTTTCCTTTTACAGGTCTATCAGAAGTGTCTCTAGAGGAGTGTAGGTGAAGTGGATAGGCTACTACAGTGTGTCTTAGAATGCCTCTAATAGTTATTTCCTCATTGTATCTCCATGGACCCCTAACCCACTGATGTGTAAGGTTTCCTCATGTCAGATGAAGTGTATAGGCACTTCCTTTTAGTGAAAAGTATATATTTGGGCTGGGTGGATCACATTTTTTGGTGTATCACCTTTTCTTTTTTTTTAGACTTAGGCTTTGTTTTCAGCATCTCTCTCTCCCTTTTCATCCCCCCCTTTTTTACATTTGTTTATTAGCAGTAGGAGAAACTAGGGCCTAAATGATACATCAGAGGGAGCTAGCCCTTATCTAGAGTCTCTCCCCTATAGCTTCACTGATCCCACAGGTGAGAGGGGAGTTTCCATTGTTACATAAAGAAGGCAGGAGCTAGGCCTCTTGCCAAGGGTGCAATATTCTACATCAAATTTTTTTGGCATGCCCAGTGGGACCAACTAGGACAAGTTGTGTCCAAAGAGTTGAAGAATTTTTGGTGTTTTCTTCAATCGACTAGCATTTGGAGGCTTTGCATCAAACACCAATGGTGACTCCGAGTTGAATCAGCTGGTTAAGTAGCCTAGTGCCAACAAAATTCACTTTTTGTATGTATAATTCCTTTGCACAAAATCATGGGCCTTGTATTCCTTCATATTACCATGATTAAGCTCAAACCATTCATGCAATCCCCTTAAGCAGCCCTCCTAGTTGCCCTTCAACCAAAAGGACAAATTCCAATTTTGAGATCTTTCACCCTGATGGCAACCTCCTAACCTGGGGGGAAATAGTGGAATCATGGGGCAAGAAAGAGGAGAAAAAAGGTTTTTCTCAAAACCTTAAAAAAGATAAAGCTGCTCCTACCCATGATTCCTATGATCTCTAAGAAAGGCTCTTCTAAGAAGATCTAGCCAAGAGAATTATAGAGTTGGAATCTAAAGAGAGATTCCTCAGCCAGTGTGTGATGGATGGTTCAAACCCAATAACACATTCTATGTCTGAACACACCCCATCTACACACTTCCAAGAGAGCTATTAGGCCACACCTAATATAGATGAAGTGCTGACCAAGTGGAAGGAAGAGAATCATTCGATTCTAGCTCAAAGACTGCCTCCTTCCACATGTTTTCTCCACTTCACCCCTTCTCAAGGAGGAACCTATTTACAGGAGGTGAGTGAGGAGTAGAAGATCCAATCTATAGTTTTTCAAGGGGCTATCATGAGTGATAGTGAAGAATAAATCATCATTAAGGCTTTTTGTGAAGGTATCATCAGCAATGGAGAAGACTCAGGTCACACATACATGTAGATGTTCTAGCAATATGAGGAGGAACAAAAGCATGGTGAGATCTCTCCCCCTTTGTTAGATGAACTTCCCTATTGTTTTGATGAGGAGGATGACTACGCTGAGGAGCCTAAGTTGGAGGAGGATCAAGAGAATATCTTTGAACATCTAGAGACCCTAATCATCAAGGATGAGAATGAGAGGTTTGTCTTCCTAGAGTAAGGCCTTAAAGAAGAAAGCTTCAAACAAAGAGGCGATGTTCTATGGGATGATTAATCATTTTGTGAGTCCATCTCAGACATCACATTAGTCACCCTTCTTTAAGAAGTCTAAGAGGAAGCAGAGGATGAGTCTGATAGAGTCTTTAAAAAGGTAGAAGGAAACAAGTCAGACCATGATTCATTACAAGGGGATTATGCACATCAAAGGGCTAATGGTGATAAGCTAGCATCCACTAACTTCTTAGTGAAGAGAACCAATATGACAGACCAGCATTCAAAAAGCTTCTAGGGACAAGCAGAGTACATATATGTCAGAAGTATGTTTGATTCTTATCCACTCGAATACTAGCCAACCCAGGTGACAGGCAAGAGGAGTAGGTCACCAAATCTCCTTTTCATTCAGCTACTTGCTTGGCACCATAAGTCTTCTCACTAGGAAGGGGACTTAAGAAGTTTTCCCTTTGATCCAGGAGGGAGGTAATTATTCCTGGTTAGCTATATATATTAGTTTGTTTTCAATTGTCTTTCCTATTTTCCCTAAGTGTAATTTGCATAGGTAGTGTTTTTAGCCTTGTGTGTTTCCCTTTATGTGTGGGGTAAAAACCTTCATGTTTGATTCTTGGATCTTTTGGGGCTGTTGCTAAATTTTTTTCAAGCTGCATCTGACTCCATGCCCAATGGACTATAAGGCAACTGGTATTTAAGCATAGCAGGCATGCTTCCCCTAGGAGTCGCCAATTTATTGATCATTTTTTGCCCAATAAGCCAAAAATCGGTCCCCTTCTGTCCCTGATATTCTAGGCCATTTCATTTTCTAATTTTGCATGAATCTGTTCATTTCTATGGTGACATCCTGAAAGCCATCAAATTTAAGTAGATAAACTAGCCATTGGGTGACGGTCGCGTGAACGTTAAATTTAACATAGTGAAGTAGCCATTGTTTTTTGAACTACCTAAGCACCAAATCATGGAAATATCCCCAAGGAGCGCAATGACCTACTAGAAGATCACCCTTGAGGGCTGAAAGAGTAGGAAGAAGACAAAGAGAAGAAAATACAAAGCATCTAAGTGGCAAAGGGAAAGTGAGTTATTACAGATGAACGACATGAGTTATTTTTTGCAGTTGGCATTGATGAGGGGACAAATTGCAGTCTAGTTGAAGAAAAGAGGTGTGGCCATGCTCTTACATTAATTTTTGAACACCAAAGTCAATTTTGGTGATTATATAACATGGTTTTAGTAGGTCTCTTCCAGAAGAATGACATCAATAACAGTGGTTTCCTCTTCCCAATATTCAAAATGCACATGGGCCACTGACAGAAAATGAGCACCAAAATATTTCCCAAGAAGCGCCAAGTTTCTCTTCCTCTTTCTATAAATTGTAGACTTCTATTTTGAGAAAGAAGGGACTCTCAGCCTTAAGGTAAAACTTTGCCCAAAAATCTCTCGAGCTTATAAGGCAGAGCTGCCAAAATTTTACCTTGAATCAAAACACACCATTTTTACCTCCATTCTAAGTTTTGCATCTTTAGTATGTGTCTATGCCTTAATTTTGTGTTAAGTCATTTTCTTAAATGCTTTGCAGAATGATTTCAGCACATTTGGTGTATTTTTGTGAGTTTCCTTTTATAGGTCTATCAAAAGTGTCTCTAAAGGAGTGTAGGTGAAGTGGATAGGCTACTATAGTGTGTCTCAGAATGCCTCTAGTAGTTATTTCCTCCCTGTATCTCCACAGACCCCTGACCCATTGATGTAGAAGGTTTCCTCATGTCAAATGATGTGTATAGGCACTTCCTTTTGGTGAAAAGTGTATATTCGGGCTGGGTGGATCACATTTTCTGGTGTATCACCTTTTCTTCTTTTTTAGGCTTAGGATTTGTTTTCAGCATCTCTCTCTCCCTTTTCATACCCCCTTTTTTACATTTGTTTATTAGTAGTAGGAGAAGCCAGGGCCTAAATGATACATTAGAGGGAGCTAGCCCTTATCTAGAGACTCTCCCCTCTAGCTTCACCGGTCCCACAGGCGAGAGGGGAGTTTCCATTATTGCGTGAAGAAGGCAGGAGCTCAGCCTCCTGCCAAGGGTGCAATCTTCTACATCAACAAGACTACTTGAAGCTGTTTGGGCTTACAATATAACTTGGAAAACCACAACAGGGGTTTCACCATATGAGTTAGTCTATGGAAAAAATCCCTTGTTTCCTATTGAGTTTGAACTACAGACATTGAGGATAACAACTAAGGTGGGAATTAAATTAGATGTAACTCAAAAGGAGCAAATCCTTAAACTCAATTAATTGGATGAATTTAAAATGGAAGCACTTCACCAGATAGAGATAATCCAAGAATAGAGGAGGCAATTGCATGATTCACATATCAAGGAAAGAAAATTCAAAGTAGGAGACTATGCATTGTTGTTTGATTTTAAGTACCAACAATTTAAAGACAAATTAAGAACCAGATGGTTGGGATCTTATCAGATCAAGCAAATATTTGACAATGGTTCTATCCATTTACTTCCTATTGATGGTAGCATAAGAGTACTCTTGGTCAATGGACATAGGCTAAAACTTTATATGAAGCCTCCTACTAAGGATGAATTCTTGAAGCAGATTGAAGTAAACAAAGAATTTGATCATCTAGATGAACTCAGTTCTTCCAAAATGATCAAATAATTAGATGAAAAGATCTAGAATAAAGGGAAGAGGATGAAAACTAGTAAATGGCATTCTCTTCTCCAAAACAAAAGATCAATTAAAAACTAGTAATGGTGATTGATCTTCTCAAATAAATGGCTAATTTAAATAAAGATTTTTTATAACTATTTTCTAACCACTTTTTAGGAATGATGAGTCATCATGATGGAGGGATTACATCAAGGATGGTAATTATGTTTTTAACTTTTTAAAGGTTAGATTGAAAGTTTGCATGTGTGATTAGACTTGATTTAGAAAGATTAGTATGATGAGTCATTTATTATACATCATGGTTAAATGTGCAAAATCATGAGAAGGATATTGATGATGAAATGAGTTGGCAAATAGTCATAAAGAATCATTCTTTAACCAACAAAGTAAAAGCTAGTTATAGAAAAATTTCAAAAGAGATACAATGAATTACCTCCATAAGTTCTGTAATTGAGTACATTAGTTTTGTAGTCAAAATCGCTAAATTTTTTAGTTGAGTATAGTTATTTCGCTACCAAATTCACCCAATCAGAAACCAAATTTGCTAGTTTCATAGTTAAAATCATTAGTTCTACCGATAAGAGAAGCAATCTTAAACTAACCTATGTAAGATTCAAGAAGCATGAATCATGGGAATAAAAAAAAAGTCAGAACTAGAAAATGATACCCAGCTCCTTGCAAATGAAGAAGTAGCAACCATCTTTCAATAGACAGGTTGGCTGGAGTTTCTAAGGAAATTTCCAAAGTATAATGATGAACTGGTAAGAGATTTTGTTATCAATTTAGAACAATTAAGGATAAAAATTAGGAAGGTTGTTATTCCTTTTTCTATGAATGTAATAAGTGAAATGTTTGGAATACCAATAGTGCATGTCCCAAGCCCTGTCAAGGGGATATTAAAAGACCTGGCTGAAACCCTATTGAAAGAAGGGGAAGCTAAACCCTAGTATATTTATAATACAAAGAAAATCATTAAAGGAGTCAAAAGGGATAGCCTGCCCAAACCCTTTGATAGAGTAGCATTTTGGATAGTTAAGTATTTAACTTGTGATGGGCAATTTGGGATAGTAGGAAAAGAAGTCCTAAAAATCCTTATACACCTTAGATATGGAGCCAAAAAACTAGAATATATAGTAAACCTTATAGGGTTTCTTTTTGACTCCATCCATACAAAGGCCCAGAGGTATTCTTAGGGTGTAAGAATAATCAAACATCATGGGTTAGTGCATTTGGTATGCCAACACCATTTCCTTTCAAATAAAAATGGGGAAGCAATGTGGGACAAATTTATTGGCAAATATGGGCAAAACCCTGGTATTTCTAGAAGAACAATAGCAACTCCTCCTACCCCTTTAGTTCATTTGAAAACTAATACCATTTTTAAAGAAAAGAAAAGATTAAGGGAAGAGGAAATACCACAAAGAATAAAATTTGAAATAAAAGTTAAAATTACAAACCCTACTATGCCTTCTTAGGACATTTCTTCTTCTGTAGAAGCTACAGAAGAACTGATACCTATCTCTGATAGTGACAGTTCACCTAGGCTTGAGTAAAAGGTGAACATCAGAAGAAGTTATAAAAGGAGACCTATGTCTACACATTTTTAGGCTCATCAAGAAATAAGATGCCATAAAAGGTCTAAAGAAATTCCAGAGGAGATGGAAGAACAAGCAAGGCTAGAAACTAAAGCTGTTGATATTTTGGGCAACATGGCCATGACTCCTCCTAGACCAAGACAAATAGAAAAGGAAGAAGGGAATGAAAGATTTGAAGAACAAACTTTCCAAGAAATGGGTGAGACAGCAACACCATCACATGCAAAAGATGAACATGCATCTTGGAGAAGGAAAGGGAATCCCCTATGGTGGAAGAGGAATCTTTAATTCCCCAAGAAATTTCAGAGAAAGAACAAAACCAGTAGATTAAACAAGTTCTATTTATGTCTAGAGTATAACTCATTATCAAGGAAAAGGATGAAGAATTAAACTTCCTCAAACTCAAATTAGAATAGGAATAAATGCTCCTGATAGGACTGAAACACCCCAAAGCTCTGACACAACTTGTCAGATTTAAGAGAACACATGATTACCATTGTATAAGCAATTAAACATGCAGAATAACTAGAAGAACAAATAACTATCAATGAGAAAACACACAGAATATGAGAGGCAACACACAATTTTATTCAACTCATTACAAGGGAAATTACAATAAAGAGATCACACTCTTCTTCCACCTCTGTGAGGCTTCCTCCTCAAGGGCTCCAAGTAATCTTCCCACCTGAGTAATCTTCTCTCATAGGTCACAACACATAGCTAACACAAGCTATTGTTCACCTCATTGTACATATGTACAATCGAGTACACAACCGTACTCCAAGTAGATCTCTCCATGATCCTGCTGATGTATTGTTGTCACCTCGGACCCTAGCCAACCGCCGATCTCTATCTAACCCTCGCATACACACATCCCTGCATATCAAACCTGATCTTACTTAAACATACATGGGGAATCTTACTTGATTCCACCATGGGAAGAACTCTCCAAGATTCACATAGCTCTTCTCCAAATTTTCCACTTAACAATACAGCCCATGAGTCTATTATATAGATCTCATGCATACACAAATTAGACTTGCTGCTCAAGGCTTCAAACAAGCCTTTAACATGAAAACTCCACGTTCACTTAACTAACTGTTCATCAACAGTAGTTCAGACTGCCACAGGCGACTGATGTCAGTCACTGCCATCCTGGAGGTGGCTGATGCCAGCCGATCTTCTGCCGATGCCAGTTTCCCTTCTACGTCCCCTGACCATCATCGGTGTGGCCTATCGACGCCGATGACTGCATACGCTAGAAACCCTCCTATTTGCCTTAAGGTTTAGCTTTTAGCTCCACACCCTAACAATCTCCGACTTGGAGATAAAGAGCTGCACCTGTACCCAAAACCAGTACTCTATCCAATCTGCATCCTGGCTTGTATTCCTCTTCAAGCTCCCACTTGAAGACAACCCACCACACTCCTTGTGGTGTTAAACTTGTGCCTGATTTTCTTCATTCTCATTATACCATCTTCTGCCTTGCTATACTCCCACTCAAATAGCAACCCCTGTGAGTAACCTATAATCAACAAACACTTAACAGATCTGGGACATCTGTTAGTCAAACTCGATCTGAGAACGTCCAACCTCGCTCTGATACCAATTTGTTGGGGATCACAAGAACAACACCTATTCTGATCCCACTTTGTTATAATCTTGCTCCTTAGAAAGAGCACAGTATGATTACCAAATATAAGCAATTATAAATGTGTAAATAACCAAAAATACAACTAGAATTCACCAATATCACAGAATATGAGAGACAATACACTATCTTGTATTAACACTTTACAAAAAGAATACAATAAAGAGCCACCACACTCTTCCACATTATAGAGGCTTCCCACACCTCAAGTGTACAATAATTCTTCTACAACACTCTCCTACCAAAAAATGGTCCCAACAACCAACTCACACAGAATTGGTGTTCACCTCTCCAACTAGTCAATAATAACCCTGCCAGTTCACCAAGCACTCTATAGTACTTCAAGTTGATCTCCCATGAACCTGTAACCTGCAATTCAATAGACCATACTCACACATGTATATCTCCTATGAGCTTGCAACAACTTGCAACTCAATGATCTTACACTTAGAAGGAACTTCTTTGCCTTCCTTATCTTGTACTAATTATAATACATGCCAATGGGTCTATAAATAGATCCCAGACTTAAACAATAACTTAGACTCTTAATTTAGACTATTATCCTCACAGCTTAAGACTCTAACTGGCCTTTACATGCAAACACTTTGTTCACTTAACTAACTATCCGTGCAACGAACAGTTCTGGAACACACAGGCGACCGACGGCGGTCCCTACTTGCCTGGTTCTGCCAATGTCGGCCAACTCCCTGCCATCACCGGTGACCTTCTGCACTGGTCACAACTGACGTCGGTCTTGCTGTCGATGCCGGTGCTCCTGGATCTTAGCAACCTTCTGTTCCTTTTGTTTGCAAAGAGTTGAAGCTTTTAGCTCCACAACTTAACAGCTCCTTGAAGAATTAACAAATCAGTTCACAGTCAAGAATGAGGAATTAACAGAGATTAAAAAGTAACTGATGGAGAATGAGGAAAAATCTACAATACAAACCTTTGTCTCAACAGTCTCTACATAGACTAAATTGACTTATCTACCACTCAAGTAGTTATGGGATGATACATGCAGAGAACTTAGTGTAATCAAGGCATCCAATAGAGACTTGAAAGGCAAACTGGTAGAAGAAGAGAAAGTAAGGAAGGAATGGGAAGACAAAGTTTACAAGGAGGAAAATGATAAGTATAAATGTCTTGTGAAAACACAAATAGTTTGTATGTTGAGTGAGAAATTGCTTGCATGTAGAAGACCTTCTCCTATTTATAGCATGTTTTTAGAAGAACAATTCATTCATTGGTAGTTTTCAAGGATAGCATGTGGCCTTCCACATGAAATAAAAGACAAAGTTGATTTCTTGGTCACCTACTCCTTAGCCAATATAGAACAAAAAAAACCTTCTTTGTGTACTTTACCTCTACAATTTTATGCTAGAAAGAAATACAGGTTTTATGATCAATTTGTATGTAGGGGAAAGCTATCTTAACGCATTTGTCTCTATTCCTCAAAATCATATTGCATGGTAGGAAAGGGAGTCATAGCATTGGTCAAAGGCTATTTCATCTTGTATTTGTATGAGAATTCATTATGGTAACCCACTCGCCTTTGCTATACATTTCCAATCCCATGCATTCAATGACAAATTCAAGGGACCTTATCTTTTCAATTTACAACAAAGCATGGATGTCTTCACCTCTTATGATAAGACAAATTTTGATAATATTTATGATGCATGTTTAAAAAGATGGGAATTTATTTCAGTGGCATTGAAAATAAGGGAAGTAATATCCCCTTCAAATTTGATCTAGAGTCTAGAAAGGGCAAAAGATTTATGCACAATAATTCCTTGGATCAATGAAACTCCCTAGTGCATATGGATAGGCATGCAGAAAAGGACACCTCTACTTCTCACTCCCATATCTCCTTGGAAAAATAGAGAACTTCAAAATCCCACTCAATTTGTGGAATGGAAAAGAAAAGTAGAAGCAAGAGCTGGGTATAATACCTATACATCTAAGCATTGGGATATTCAGTTCCAGCCATTTGATTTGAGCAATCAAATGGAATGCAAAATATACAATCCTGAATTTGAAGAGTGAAGTTTCTAAAGGGACTTACAAAAAAGTAAGTATGGGGGAAATGATGAGGCCAGGATATGCCTGATAAATGTATAATAAATGACCTCATCTTACTCTTTCTTTCTATTAAGTTTGATTGTATTTTGTAACTTTTATTTCGATCTGAGATGAGTTAGGATGTAATTATCCATATTTTGTTGATTGTGATTCTAACGTTTAAAAACCTATAATTCCTAACAAGTGTGTTGGAAAATTCAAGTTTTGCAATAAAACAAGTCATCATTAGGCTAAAGAACAAATATGAAGTGGATTGCATGTTTTTGGAAGCATTGGAATCAATTCAGCTTAGTTCCAGAACTCCACCATACTATTTCAAGTTGTCATATTTTTAGACTTAGCTCTGAAACTCTATATTTAGCCTCAAAATTATCTGAATTAGCTCTAGTACTCCTGCAGATAAGCTCCAAAACTTTCGCGATTAGATATAAAATCGATAAGCATCTATTCCAAAATGGCCAATGATCTATCAGGTCAATGATCCCATTAAATCAGGAATAGATTCCTAATTTCCATATTTGTAGATCCAAGATATTTATCACATAGCTGGACATTCAGCCACATCTTGATTTAGCATCTATTCTAGGTACAATTTCGTTCCATCATATCTATGAAATAGTTATAGCCATCAAAGCATCTATATATGTATACCTAGGAATTTAGGATATATAGAGAAGATCATTGAAGAATAGAGAGAAAAAGGATAGATTAGTACAGTTTTTAATATAGAATATTTTATCAATGAAATAGCCATTTCTGTTTTGAAAGCAAATTAAATTATTCAGTCCTGTTTCTAGGTGGAGCAAGGGCCCACTCCTCCAAAGAACTAGGATCTTCATTTTTGGTTGGTATTTATGTTTTATTCAAGTAAATAGGTAACTCTGTTAAATTTATAAATGCTGCCAAATCCTTAAAGTTAAATTTTTTTGTAAATTTGTTCCTGCAAGCATTTTAGATTAAATTCTCATTTTTTTGCAATCATTTTCCAGCAATCTATTTTATTCTGCAAAAGTGTGTTTATTTCCAGCAATCTATTTTATTCTACAAAAGTGTGTTTACTTCCATCAAATTTATTTCTACAAATGTGTGTTTACTTCCAGCAAATTCATTTCTGCAAATGTGTGTTTACTTCCAACAAATTCATTTCTGCAAATGTGTGTTTACTTTCAGCAATTTTCATCATTTGATTCTAATAAGTTTTTGACCAAGAAGTCCTTAAGACATAAAAAATCCCCCAAAAACAACAAAAATAAAAAATATAGATACCTACAATCAATTACTAAATCGATATGATTCTTCTTGTTACATATAGCTTTAGACACAACCCTGGTTAAATATGACATCAATAGGAAGTTGATTAAATGTAGGGAATAATGACACCCAACAAACATGATCAGCCTTAGACCCCTAACTTATAAAAAAGAGTGGGCAACTGTAACCATCCATTTGACCCATCCTAAGATGATAGGAGATGACTCTCATACCATTAACATTGTTCAATGCCAAGATGATGATTCCATTCTCACTTACCTTGGTGCCCTAGATTATTCCATCCAAAAATCCCTTCCTCTTGATACTTTGACCATGTTAAATAAATACACCATGGATATCAACTTAAGCACTCTAGGTAACACATGTATTATCAAAATTGGCCAATCACTGAATGCTGAAGAACTTTAGGACTTCCCCTCTTTCCTCTAAAACCATAGCTTAGAATTTACTTGGTCTTATAATGACATGCCTAGAATTAAACCTAACATTGATACCCATAACATATTCACCAACCATGATGACAAGCTCATCAAATAAAATCTTTGATGTATGCACCCTCACATGGCCTTTCTTTTCAAAGAAGAGCTTCAAGATCTTCTATCTATCAATTTCATTCAACCCATTGATTATTCCCAATGGGTCTCGAATGTTATGCCTATCACCAAAGCCATAAGGGGACTACACATTTGAGTGTACTTTCATGAACTTAACCTTACTTGCCCCAAAGATGACTTTATTTTATTGAGAATTGAACATCTAGTTAATCTTAGAGTTGGCCATGAGATGTTATCTCTCATAGATGGATTCTCAGGTTAAAATCAGATCCTAATTACCCTTGAAGATCAACACAAAACCACCTTCACCACCCCATGGGGAACCTTCTACTATAGATTCATGACTTTATAACTAAATAAAATTGGTGTAACCTACCAAGATGCCATAACTTATATCTTCCATGACCTTATCCATAAGATTGTTAAATACTATGTAGATGAACTTCTTAGAAAATACAAACTCTAAAAGGATCATTTAGCCATTCTCAAGATCATTTTTGAGTGACTTATCCATTACCATGTATGCTTAAACCCTAATAAATGTATCTTTGGGGTCATATCATGTAATCTTATTGGGTTTATTATCTCTCTTTATGGTATCAAAGTCGATCCCACCAAGATCAAATATATCCCCAATATGCTTCCTCTAATCAACCTCAAGTAACTCCATAGTTTGTATGGGAAGATTCAATCCATTCATCACTTTATCTCCTATCTTTTATACTTATCCCAACCCTTCCACCACCTTATAAATAAGGATGTCTCTTTTAATTAGAATAGCGACTGTCAAAAGGCCTTTGATTCACTCAAAAAGTACCTTTTGTCTCCACCTATCCTCACCCCTCCTAAGGATGACCAACCTTTATACCTTTATATCTCTACCACTAACCACTCACTAGGGGCAATGCTTTCTCATTAGGATAAACAACATAGAGAGTGATTTGTCTATTATATTAGTTGTACACTTATATAATATGAGACTCAATATACCCACATCAAGAAACTTTTCTTAGATTTAGTCTTTGTGGCCACCAAACTTCACCATTACCTTCTGTTATCACTTGGATTTTCACCCTTTGAAGAGATTCCTAAGCTCTCCTCATCCAAGTGGCACAATTGAAACACCTATAGGCTTGTGGGTAGTCTAAGGATGAGGTGAATCTCTAGATATGGCTAGCTCCCTTGATGTACCATTTTAGATTGAAACTACACCTAAAATTTAGGGGGGAAGGGAGAGAGATAATTGAAATAAAATATTACAAGTAAGGTGATACACCAAATAAGATAATGACTTCTAGCCAACAACATATTACACATTAGAATAAAGGACTAACCAAACATACACTCCTTCAATCTGCATCTTCTCACATCAATGTTACATTATGAGGTTATGGATGAATGTGAAAATATCAAAGGACTAGACAAGAGGCCTTAAATAGCACAAGTGAATATACTAACTCACTCAATCCTTGACATTTCCTATAACACTTCACATGCCCTGCAAGAAGAAGTTTTCCAAGTGCAAATAGGATGAAAGAATGAGATAACATGCTAAAGAATCCATAGTCTTCACTAAAAAAGATCCAACATTCAAGTAGAACACACTATTAATATTAATAAAGAGGTATAAATCAGTAGTATTATTCATTAAATGGTATGCAAATGAGTAGGGATTTGCCATACTTAGGTGGAACATAAGTTACAATGGCCAAAATGGCTAGTTCTTATAGAACTTGAAAGAGAGAGGAGAATAGAGAAGTCCAAGGGTCACAAGGACACTTTTCAAGCTGAGAAAAATATTTATTTATGTATGATAATAATATTTTGGATGAATCATACAAGGTCAAGAAGCACAAGTGTTTATCCAAGTCATCAAACTCTTGTAAAGTGACATGAAACTCCTCATTATGGCTCAAAAATTTAACTTCATGATTTGAACCTATTTGAACTTATAAAAAATAATTATTGATAGTTATTATGATTTTAATTAATGTTAAGGATTCTATACATGCCTCTCCATGCATTGGTTGTAGGCCTGGTCATCTAGAATCATCTGTAAAGGAGCCATCATCATATGTAGTAAAAAAACTCTTCCTTTATGTACCCTACACACTTGGCCTCAAAATTATATTTATTTTTCCATGAAAATACATTTATTGGAGTGTATGATAATTTTAAATACCCTCCATGTCCTTAGAATCATTAGGAACATCTTAAAATCACTTACACTTGAATTTTCATGGTTCTCACTAGCTTGTCCACTATGCCAGTTTTGATTAGCTGAGATGAGAGCTCCTATTGAGGTAATTAATATTTGTATTGGGAAATTAAATGAACATGGGGAGTTATAACATGTATAAATATTACTCCCAAAGTTATTTTCATCCTCAGAATCCTAGAACTTACAAAATGCATAAAATAATGAGGAAAAATCCTATTTTACACCCTATCTATACAATTCTATACATATCAAAACTATGGGAGGGGGCCTGAAAGAGTATTATAAAATTTATAACATAATTATAGATAAATTATGTAATTATATAAATTATCCAACTCCATTTCTCCAAACTGGTCTTCATTGAGGATTTGTAAGGGGTTTAGGCCTATTTTCACTCTTAAGCATTGTTCATAAAAAAATGACATTAAACCTAAAAAAAATACCAAAAGATTTATTTTTAAGGACCCTAATAACATTTTAAACCTTCTTGTATTCCAATGCATGACCTCCAATAATATATGAGCATTTAAACTTCTCCTATCGAGCTCCTTTCTCCTTTTCCTGTAGGCCTAGTATTGTCTTTGAACCAAAAATGGTTTCCTCATGGGTTTATTTTCCTTAAAAAAGATTAAAAATGTCTATTGTGAACTCATAAACATGTCTAAATCCATGGTAATTCTCATCTCATGTCACAATTGGAAATGACCCTCCATTTGGCCTCTAGGCCTAGTAGGCCTATTTACACCTTAAAACCCAACATGAGTTTCCGATGGTTCCTCTATATAATAATAGCTCATAAACCTATATATTTATCCCATAAACATGTTTAAATGGGTTTAAAAACATATCCAGATATATAAATTTAAATTCTTCCTCATTTGGACATTAGGACAAAACCTTACCCTTTAGGCTTGATTGTAACCCTAGAGTTATAGGACACTTGGTTGAGATTACTCATTATATGATCAATTCCCCATGATTATATGGATGTTTTTCAACTACATATGATTTATTAGAATGCTAAAAACAATTTAGTTCACCTCCTTGCCTTCATCTTCACAAGATTATAGGTTTAAGCATAAAGGGAAGTACCCTCTATCTAAGACAAAATAAAGGGTACTTCCCATATTTCATCACTCAAAATTAAAGTTAGATGATCCATTAAAATCATAAAAGATATTGTGTAACAAATATTGGCCCTTGATAATGTGATTATACCCTCCAAAAGAATGAAAATACAAGACAAACTTTTTTTATGACAAACTATGTGCATGATTTAGGGAATGGACTATGTTATGCATGTTTAGATTTACTTTCTCTAATCAATATCCACTTTTTATAGTGTTATAAATTTATAATAACCATAATGAATGTGATTTAGGTCTGTAAAATACTTAAAACTCCCACATATCCCTATTCATACCTTTCCCAACCAAGGTTGAGTACTTCTTCTAACTGTATTATACTTGGAAGGGCACCTGTAAGTGCATACTGTAGGTGTTAGGAATTTAAATCATGCTTATAACCCTTTTTGAAGTTTATATAGTGGTTTATCAATGATTTTATTCAATATTCACCTTGAGCTTAGCCTAAACCATCCTTATGACACATTATCTTAGTTGACTATTTACCTACAATCACCTACAACTGACTGTCTAGGGTCATTGTAGGTGTTTACAAATTTGTAAGATCATCATGATTGTATCCTAAAACACTTGAAACCTTTGAGGAGGCTTTAAATCAATTTTAAAAACATAAAACATACCCTTAACACTCATATATGCAAGAAAGGAAACCCTTCTTAAACTTGAAACCTATGTTGGTTGTAAATGAATATGCTCAGGCTATCTATACAGATTGTATGTGTCATGAGGAAAAAAAACTCTAAATATCCATTTATTTTGGTGTAATTATATTCATTTTAAACCTCTCACCCTCTCTAGACATTCAAATTCATATTCAAATGTTATATCCTCTTGAATGTTACTCTAAGGAATTTTTTTCACCTCCCTACTACTGTGAGTGTTTTTGGATTAGACACACCTATATGTGTGTCTAGGGTCTAAAATGTTGAATATTATCCCCTCAAATTATCCTTATATCATAATAATCATCATCCACCATATATAACCTTCCAATCATGGGGAAAGGTTTTAAACTACCACTTTGGGTGAAGAGTCCGTTTAGAGTTTCAAAACCTATAGACTTCACTCTCAAAATTCAATGATGAGAAGTTCATGTTCAAACTTATCTATCAAGAGAACCAAAGGACTAAACCACACTTTCCTTTTTGAAATTTTATTTCCTATGTGAGAGATACAATCTATGCTCAATTGGGTGCATCAAAAGTATTTATAATCTTATTTTATTCTCTCAACCAAAATCTCAAGTGCTCTATTTTGCACTTTTGGGGATTTGATCCCAAAATTTAGTCTCTTCCTAATAGATCAAAGTTTCACCATCATTTTTTCAACCTAAACTTTTAAGAAGGTCTATAATGTTTTTAGCAACACATTATGATTTCAAATAGGCTTCCATTTTGTGCTGCAACACCTCAAGATGGATCTTTGCCCTTATTTTATCACCTATAGGTGGTCATTTCATAGTGTAGGTAGTAAGGATGAAATGGTATGAGTAGTAGGCATGGTGGAAGAGTTTTCACTAGTCCTTAGACCTTTTCAAAATTTAAAAACACAAATCCCTGATCATCAAAGACTTGAAACAAGTTTTAAAACTCTATCCTAGTGTTTTTTGCTCTCTTATAGGTGTTAATGGAGTCATATAGAGGTAGTGGGTAGATTTGGAGCAATATGCATAGGGAATAGCTTCATGAGAAAAAATGAGCTCCTTATCAATGCTTCTAATGGATTTGTATCACTATCAAGGTATTGCAAAAAGTCTCAAAACCTCTATTCCAATGTAATATCCCTCTAAGAGATTCTTGTAGATGTACTCCCATGGCTATCAGACTATAAATCTTTACATATGATTGTAATTCATTGAAGAGTTGCCTTGGGAAAATATATTTAGAGGTGAATGTGATCAAGAGAAAATTGGAATCATGTAAACCAAAATGTAATCACCCTCCAAGACCATCATTAATATAATAAAATCTTGCAAATGGTGAAAAGATTTCTTGTTGCATAGAAAAGTGCTCCCTTATGAAACTTAAGGTGATTAGCATATAAAAAACCTTAAATTAATAAACCAAGCATGGATATAATTAGATAAGAAATATAAAATCATCTATAATCAACATGACCAATTGGTTCGTATGGACTAGCCAAAAATGGAGCAAAACCTATAGGGTGCATAAAATAACAAGCAAAAAGGTAAAATAAACTTCATGAGGATGGTTCATAAAGCGTATTACACCATTATTAAAACTCATATTATGTAAATTAAGGTATATACGTGTACTAAAACCTCCCAATATAATTTTACTTGAACCTCTTAAGTTGTCCATACTAAGCATGAACCTATTCATCACTATTGCATGTCTAAAAGGGCAATAAAGGCATATAATGGTTTTAGGCCTAAAATGGAACTTCCAAAGAACTTTAAACATATAAATTAACCTAAGGAATATGAAGATTCATATTATGATATTCTCCCACATGGCACACTTCCCCATGGGTTGTACAAGTGCCAAACTCACCTTTTTCTCAAGAAAACTACCCTTTCTTCTAAAGAACCCACCACCTTTCAGTTATGTCAATTGATTAAGACCTCTTGGGACACATGGATGCGAAATAATATTTTATAACCTTCACTCTTCCTAGTAAATCCATACATCTCATTAAATGCCCCTTTTTTAAACATCAAAATGACTCAAAATGACTAAAAGGAAAAATGACTAAGGACCACGGCTAGTATAACATTAAATGACATTAATTAACCTATAAAACACCTTGTGACATATGTATTAGATGCATAAAACATATAAAATTCAACTTTTTACCTATAGGGGTCCTAATTTGACCTAAAATTTAAATTTGGTCAATAAATTGGTGACTCATAAGGGTAGCATGATTGATATACTAACTAGACCAGTAGCCTTATCAGTCCATTGAGCCTCGAAAGTCATCTAGAGTTTGAGACAAATAATAATACTTTTGACCATAGGTTTTGATCAAGACAAGACCACTTAACTACCTTAAACAAAAAAAAGGACACACACCAAATAAAACAAATACACTAACAAGACACACACGTGTGTAAATCACTTAGGAAAAATAGGAAATAAATAACTATATACAACTAGAAACTAAGCATACCTCCCATTCTAGGATCAAAATGAAAATTAATTTTATCTCCTTCCTCATGATATGAATCATGGTGCCAACCATGTTGTTTTTTGTATTGAACACTTGATAGTTCAGACATACTTCTTGGTACCTCAATTTCTATGCTCTCAAGTGGACCATCTTCAAATAGGTTTGCAATGTAAAATTATGCCTCTTGGCCTTATAGACATAATTCATATTATTGACCACTCTTCATCTCATGACCAACTTTCATCTTCTTTGTAGGCATGACTTCAAGAGGAATGGTTTCTTGTTCCTTGTAAGGCTGAGGCAAATAGAAACTTGTCTTAACCTCCAAAGTTTGATGTGAACTTTTTCTTGATCTTTTATGACATGTTGGACAATGTCATCTTGATCATATATGACAAGTTGGAGAATGTCATCTTTCTCATCATCACTTGTAATTAACTCTAATGAAAAAGTAGACCTTGTTATCACTTGGATTTTCACCCTTTGAGGAGATGGAAAAGCTCTCCTCATCCAAGTGGCATAATGGAAATGCATCTAGGCTTGTGGGTAGCCTAAATATGAGGTGAATCTCTAGATATGGATATCTCTCTTGATGTACCACTTTAGATTTTAACTAAACTTAAAATTTTTGGGGGAAAATAGAGAGAGATAACTAAAAGAAAACTATCCTAAGGGAGGTGATACACTAAATAAATTGATGACTTATAACCAACTACATGTTACACTTGAGAACAAAAGACTAACCAGACATACACTCCTTCAATTTGCATATTCTCAAATCAATGTCACATTATGAGGTTATGGATGAATTTGAAAAGATAGGAGGACTAGACAATAGGCCTTGAATGGAACTAGTGAATAAACTAACTCACTCAATCCTTGACATTTTCTAGAGCAATTCACATGCCCTATAAGAAGAAGCTTTCCAACTACAAATAAGATGAAAGAATGAGACAATATGTTAAGGAATCCATAGTCTTCACTAAGAAAGATCCATATTAATTTATAAAACACTATGAAAATTCATGAAGAGGTAAAAATCAGTAGTCTTATTGATCAAATGGTATGCAAATGAGTAGGGATTTTCCATACTCAGGTGGAGCATAAGTTACAATGGCCAAAATGGTTAGTTATTATAGAACTTGAGAGAGAGAGGAGAATAGAGAAGTTAAAGGTTCATAAGGACACTTTTCAAGATGATAAAATAAATTAATTATGCATGAGAAGAGGATATGGGATGAACCATTCAAGTTCAGAAGGAACAAGTGGCTATCAAAGTCATCAAACTCTTACAAAGTGGAATAAAATGCTCAAAAAACCTACCTTCATGATTTGGGATTCTTGAATGTCTCATAAATAACTAGGAATATGTAAAATTATTGGAATTAAGTTAAATTATTTAATGCATTCCTCTCTATGCATTGGTTACAATCTTGGTCCTCTATAATCATCCCAAAATGAGATATCATCATCTGTTGTCAAGAAAATTCCTCTTTCATGCACCTTACACACTTGGACTCAAAATAAGATTTAGTTTCCAATTAAAATAATTATTATTAAGTGTATTAAACCTTTAAATACCCTTCATGGACTGATAATAATTAGGGACACCTTAAAATCACTTCACTTGAAGATTTCCACCCTTCTCACTAGCTTGTCCACTATGCTAGTTTTGACTAGATAAGATGAGAGCTATTGTTTGCTCACTTATAAGTTTTTATGAGGAATTAAATGTCCATAGGTATTTATTTAAAGTATATATATTCCTCCCAAACTTTATTTTAGCCTCATAATCCTTTTATAACCTACAAAACACACAAAATGGTTAAAAATACCCTATTTTGCACCCTATCCATAGAATTTTGTACATATCAAAAGGGTGGGGAGGAGATTTAGAGATTCATCTACAAGTTAAAATCATAATCTTGAAAAAAATGGTCCATTATAGAATATATCCAACTCCATTTCTCCAAAAAGGGCACTGGCAATGGTTTAGGAGGGTTTTAGGCTTATTTTCATTCTTAAGGTTTGTTTATAAAATTCTAATGTTGGAGTTGCAAAAAAATTACACAAAGTGATTTTTAAAGACATATTATAACTTTTATAAACCTATTTTTCTCCCATGTAAATCATCAATAGAGATATGAGTATTCAAACTTGTCCTATCGAGCCCTTTCCTCCTTTTCCTATAGGCTTAATGTTAATTTTGAGCCAAAAATGGCTTCATTGTGGTTTATCTACCTTAAAAAAGCTTTATAACTTATATTTTGACCCCATAACAACTCTCCAATTCATTATAAATCTGGGTTAAGGTTAAAAAATAAAATGATCTATCATTTGAATATTAGGCATAACCATGTCAAGTAGGCTTGAGTTGTCTTTGAAGCCCAAAATGAATTATTGATGGTTAATCTATATATAATATATTTTAAACTTATATATTCATCAAATAAACATTTCCTAATAGGCTAGGATGTTTACATCATGTGGAAGGTAAAGGTGGCTATCCATTTGGCTTCTAGGCCAAAAGCCTTCCCTTAAGCCTGATTACAACCTTAAGAGTGTAGTGTACCCTATTGAGTTACATAATTTTTTGCATGTTATACCATATTTAAATTAATTTTTTCCAACTCTCCACACTTTACCATAAGTATCTTCTAGCTTTTGGTTCATTTTTTTTCTCACCCATCCTCTAAACCCTTCCAATTTTAACCTTAGGGAAGTACCCTCTATCTGAGACAAAATAAAAGGTAATGTCCCTATTCTCCCAAAAAAACCATTAATTTTAGGATCTTATTAAACTCATAAAAAATTTATGTATAAATATTTATCCATTTTTATTAATCCTAGATCCTCCAACTTCAATAAAATTTTAAGACAAGCTTGGAGGCAAGGACTGTGTACAAGAATTTCACCTTAGACTATATGTTATGTGTTTATAACCCTTTATTTGTTTCACATTACATATAAATAGAATAATTATATCATTAATATCATTATTAATGTGTACTATGTCTTCTCATCATCTTAACTCCTTATAAACACTTTCCCATACTCTGATAATCAAGACTATGTGCAACCTTGTTTAGTGTACATGTGGGTAAACTTGAGTAGCTTTATATTGAACTCAATGTTTATAGGCCTATTTATATCTCTTTATATAATTTTACATTTTATTATACCTTTCATCACATCCTTATTCACATCCACATCAAGAAACCTACTCACTGTCTATCCCAGTCACCTTTGATTGACCGTGTGAGAGATTTTTAGGGTCTTATACGTATACTTGTATGTTTGATAGGATTTGAAGAAAATAATTAAAACCTAATTGAAAATATCCATGGTAATATAACTATTACTTAACTTTTTCATTTCATAATTGAGCTAGATCATCACTTAGGACTATATTTTAGCTCACTACTTACCTATAGTCAACTATAGGTGATTATTTCCAAATGAGGGACATTTGAAGGTGTGAATGAGACAAAAAATTAAAAATATAACCTATAATTCTTGGTTTATATGAGGTAAATATTTATACCATTCTATAGGTTATTATGCACCTAAGTTTATTAAAATCAAAGCACCCTTTCAAACCTCCACTTTTGGCTGGTTGTAGGTGGCTAACCCGGCCTATGTATAGACTGAAGGTAGTAACACAATGCATTATCCTCCTTAATATGGTATTTTAGATCATGATTACCAATTTCAACCATTAGAAACATTAAAACATGGTTCACAAGCTATTGTACAACTTTTGATGAAAAAGGTTCCTTTTAGACTCAGACTTGTAGATGATAATGCCTGAGTTCAGTGTTTTTATAGCAATTTTAGGCCTCAAAATTACCATCTTCCACTGCTCATCTTCTCCTAAAACCTTGAAAGGTAATTTTCATATATGGAGTATAAAATATATGGTCATCAATATTTATAATTTTTTTATGTATTCTTGTTATGAGATATCATTAAAACCTTGAGGAACTTCATTTTATAATTTTGGGGACATAGGGCCTAAAACTAAGTCATCATCCTTTTGAAGTGATATTCAAACTTTTCTATCAATGTATCAATTCAAAAAAGTTTATCATGATTTTTTCATCCTACCATGACTTCAATAAGGGTTAAAAAACTTATTTCAACACTTCAAAATGGCCTCTTCACTCTCTATAGTACCACATGTAGGTGACTAATCCACAGTGCAGGTAGTAAATGGTCTTGTGAGCAATGTTCATGATTTTTATTTTTCAATGTAGTCTAATATTTATAAAAAGTTTCAAAATGAATTTATTAACTCTCAAATTTTTCCTAGTTTACACCTCCCTATCTCTGTAGTTGGTCTATATGAGGGCCCTATAGATGTATGTGAGTTGTAGGTAGGCAGTGAGCATGATTGGAATAATGTGCATTGTTTAGGCCTCTTCAATAGACCAAAAGTCTTTAAAAATTTACAAAATGGTTTATTATAATTAATATGTTCTTGTAAAAAACTTAAAAACATCCATCTCAACTTGATTTTTCTCCTTCATGGCACCTATACACATTCGTTAATGGCTACTTGAATGGTAAGTTGCATGTGACTACAACTTCATGGAGAGTTTGCCATAGAGAATTAAATTGAAATATTAGGGGACAAATAATAAATTTAATACATTTAAATATATCTATCATAATTCTATAATCATTATAAAAACATGAAGATTATGCAAATAGAGGAAAAGATACCTACAACATAAAATAGTGCTTCTCTTACAACTTTGATGTACTTAAATTACCCAAATAATATAAAAAATGAAAATAAGAATTTTAATAATTATATAATTAATCCAACATCATCTATAGCAAATATTACTAATTAGATTGTATGAACTTGCCCAAAATAAAGCAAAACCTATAGGGTACACAGATTAGTAGGCAGAAAAACATGGTCAAATTAAAGAGGATGGTTCATGAATCACATTCCATAATTACTCATACTATTGTAATGTAAATTAAGGTATTTTAACCTACCCAAAGTCTTTGGTCTAAAACCTCTCCTACTATCTTACCAAGTATAACCCTGAAGACTAATTATGTGTGCCTAAAAGGACAAATAAAGAGTAGAATAGTTTTGGGTCAAAATTGGAACTTAAAAAGTATTTAAAACAATAAAATGAGATTTAAGAGGTTTAATGTAAATTATATGATCTTATCCCATGTGGCACACTTCCCCATGGGTTGTACAAGTGCCAAACTCACTTATTTTCTAAGAAAATTGATATTTCTTCATAAAAAGCTACCAATTTTAGTTACCAATAGTTGATTAAGACATGTGAGGACACATTTAAAGTTGCATAACCTTTTGGAACCTTCACACTTAACAATTAACTTTTAAAACTCATTAAATGCCCCTTTTTGGACCTCAAAATGACTCAAAATGACTAAAAGGACTAAAATGACTAAGGACCAAGGCTAGTATAACATTAAATGACATTAATTGACCTATTAAGCACCTTTTTACATATGCATTAGACCCATAAAACACCTAAAAGTCAAGTTTTTACCTAGGGGTACCCCAATTTGACTGGTAGGGTCAAATTTGGTCAACAAATTGATGACTCATAGGGGTAGCATGCATGTTATGCTAACTAGACCAGTAGCCTTATCAATCCATTGGGATTAGGGAGTCATTTGAAGTATAAGACAAAATAAGAGGAATTTTACCATAGGCTTTAATCAATACAAGCTAACTAATTACCTCATCAACACAAGACAAAGGACACACACAAAACCAACAAAACAAACTAACAAGACACACACACACAAACACATGTGCTCAAGACACTTAGGGAAATTAGAGAAAAAACTACTATGCACAACTAGGAACTAAACATACCTCATTTCTAGGATCAAAAGGAAAGTTTCTTAAATCATCCTATTGATGAGATGGATCATAGTGCTGAGCATGTTTCTCCTTACATTGCATGCTTTGTAGATCATACCTATTCCTTGGCACTTCAATTGACCTTTTTCTAAGTAGATCATATTCAAATAGGTCTCCAATGTATAAATAGTCCTCTTGAACTTGTTCACATGCTTCATACTTCTGTCCACTCTTCATTTCATGGTCAATTTGTATCTCCTTAGTAGACATAGCTTCAAGAGGAGTAGTTTCATGCTATTTAAAATATTGAGGCCGAGAAGAGCTTGTTTCATCCTTCAAGATCTCATTTGTTTCTCCCAAATAGTTGAGAGGATGATATCCCATATTGATGACTTAAAAAATATCATCATACTTACTTGAGTGTCAAGGCTACCTTCTCCCTCTTTTATTAGATCATAGCCTCCTTGAAGAGGAGTATAACCTTCTCCAATGACTAAAAACAAATTATCCCAAGACTTATTAGGATCTTTTTCTTTCCCATCCATTATGTCTTTCATAATGGTGGAATAATCAATGACCAATTCTCCCTGTTTGGCAAAAGGAAAACATTCTTACTCATCAACCCAATTATAAATATCCACACAATAAGTCACCTCTTATTAATCATTTAGGATACTTTAAGGGATATAAATTTTCATCTCAACTTCCATATCATGACTTTTATTCTCAATGGTTGCAATATCCTCCATTTATTTTTCCTTCTTGGTGATGCCAAGACTAGGCATCTTTTAATCATGTGACTTAGTCCAATGAGGATGTCAAGAAGCTATGTCTTCTTCAAGCAAGAATTATAATTTTTTTTCAACCAAATAATCCTCTTTATGTTCCCATACCATAGGTCCATATAGGAAAAGGGTGATGGGGTGAGGACAATATGAACTAGTTAGTGGAGGTGGCACATGGAACTCAAAATCAGATTGGGAGTGAAATGTAGGGGATTATTTTAGAAGCTCTTGAGGAAGGGGAGGTAGACATTGGGATAAAAAAACTTGATTTTATTCCTTACACTTGAAAATAAACTCATTAAAATCATATTTATCTTTAGGAATCTCTCGAGGAAAGGTAGATGGGGTGTATTTAGGCATAGAATCTTCTTTTGGGTCTAAACCTTCCATCACACCTTGACTTAGAAATTTTATATTTGCCTCTAAATCTTCAATATAATTGGATAGATTCTCTTGGAAAATTCTCTCTTGATTTTCATATTCATCATCATGAGGAGGAGGATTACAATAGGGTTGAAATGGAGAATAAGAGGTCCCTTGAGGAAGGGTGGGAGGGACTTGCAATGTATCAATCTTTTCTTCAACTTCACACTCTTTATCTGGGATTTTCTCCTCCTTTCCCCATGATTCCACTATCTTAATGTAGCTTAATATGTTGGAATTAGGGGTTTTTTATTGAGGTGGTGATGCAACTTGAGGAGTGGATGAACTATTCAAAAAACTTGGATTCTTCTTAGGCTTGGAATCTCCACCTTATCTCCAACTTGGAATGACATATTTAGAGGTCTCTTCTTGAGGTGGGGATGTAATGGGAGAGGTAAATTAGGGATTGAATTCCACTTCCTTCTATTCTAACATGGAATGTTTCATTTTCATATTATCCAAATCAATTTTCCTATCAAGATTAGCCTAAAAAACAAGGTTTATTTTTTCAACTCTCTCTTCTAACTGATTGGGAAAAGGATGACTTTGATATCCTTAATTGGGATTATGAGTAGGGATAAAACATGGCTGATAGGAAACTTAGGGAAGTGGATATGAAGGATGATCAGTTTTGTGAGGTTTCCTTTCTTGAACTCTTATCCTATCCTCTAAGTAAAAAACTAGGCCAATCACATCAAGCATCTCACTTGTGAGCCTTTGCCAATTGGCTCTCTCAATAGGTGTCCACTCTCTTTTGAGTAGCTCTAGTGCATCTCTTTCCTTGAGAATGAAATGTCGAGGAACATCTTGATGATGTCCCATTATTTTATTAAGCTCCAACATGTACTTCTCATATCCCAAGAGTGTCTTCTTGAAGGTGGAAATAGATTGAGTTGATAGGTGTCTAGGTTGACTAGGGGGAGCAAGACATTAGGGATGTTGGCTAAAGGACTAGTAAGAATCATGAAAATGCTGATAATGGCCATGTGGGAGTTCATATGTATCATAAAATTATTTTTAAGGATCACACCAAGGTTGATAGGGAGTGCCATAAAATGGATATGTCTCACCAACTTGTGTAAAATAGTATTCAATGCCAAAATTAGCCATGAAACTTCATTAAAAGAAAGAAAACAAAGAAAAATGTTACCAATAATATTTAAAGTAAAACCTAGTCTACTTGATCATCTGATATAACTTTATAGTCACCATTGATGCTTCGATAGATGCCTATAAAGGCTGATTGTTGAGAGACAACACCAAAAATTTCTCAACTTCTTAGAGCAAGAGTCCCACCGGGTGTGCCAAAAATTATTGTCACTTGGATTTGTACCCTTTGATGATATTCCTAAGCTCTCCTCATCAAATTGGTATAATATAGACACATCTAGGCTACCCAAAATCCTAGAGGTGTTTCCATTGTTCCACTTGGATGAGGAGAGCTTAGAAATATCCTCAAAGGGTGCAAATCCAAGTGACAATAGACCTCTTGAGAGATTAAAACTCATTGAAGATGTTTTAAAATTTATTACACAAGTATTCATACTATTTATTATCAACTTAATGAAGGGGAGTTATAATATAATCTCCTTCATCCTCTTCTTTAGAATCTAAAAAGACTTCATCCAAGGCTTCTTCTTTGACATAAGGAAGGAATACTTCATTATCAACCAAAGAAGAAGAATCAAAACAAGGAATCACATTTTATTTAAAACTTGGTACCTATTTATGGATCTCAAATTGTGTCTCAATATTCATAATTTGATCTTACTTCTCAAAGGATACAAGATCTTCCATCTCCTTTTCTTTTTTGGCAATGCCAAGACTAGGCATCTTGAAATCCAATGACCTAGCCCAATAAGGCTACCAATGAGTTTCATTTTACTCAAGAAAGAGTTCTTAATTATCCTTAACTAAGTACTCCTCTATAAGTTCCCATACCATAGGTTCATCAAGGTAAAGGGATATGGGGTGAGGACAAGATGAACTAGTTGGCAGAGGTGGAACATAGGGCTTAAAATCAGATTGAAAATGCATACTAAGAGGTTCTTTTGGGTGTTTTTGGGGAAGGGGAGGAATACCTTTGGCTAAGATAGCTTTTTTTTATTCCTTATACATTAAAATAAATTCATCCACATCTTATTTATCTTGAACACTTTCTTTATGGAGGTTATATGGGGTGTGTTTAGGCATAAGATCTTATTTTGGGTCTAAACCTTTTGTTATACCTTGACTTAACAACTTCATCGTTGACTCCAACTCTTCAATTTTAATGGTCAATTTCTCTTGGAAAGGTATTTATTTAATTTTATAGGAATAATCATGAATATAAGGAGTACAAGATGGCTCATATGAATGAAAATAGGTCTCTTCTTGAGGAAGGGTGGGAGGGGTTTACAAAGGATCAACTTCATTCTCAACTCTACACTCCTTATCAATTCTTCTATCCTCTTTCTTTCCCCATGATTCTACTATCTTACTCCAGATTAGGATATTAAGATTAAAATTATTTTCTTAAGGTGGTGATGTAGTTTGAGGAGTGGATTAATTGTTAAAGGAACTTAGGATATACTTAGGCTTGGACTCTCCACCTTGTTTCCAATTTAGAATCTCATATATAGGGGTTAATCATTGAGATGAGGATGAAATGTGAGAGGGAAATGAGTAATTGAAATCCACTTCCTTTTTTGATAACATGGACTAATTTATATTCATATTATCCAACTGAATCTTCATATCAAGATTAACTTCAAAAATAAGGTTTCTCTTTTCAACTCTTTCCTCTAATTGATTGAGAAAAGGATGACTTTGGTGAGCTTGATTGGGATCATGAATAGGGCTCAAATAAGACTAATATAAATATTTATAAAGCGTATATGAAGGTTGATAGCTTTGGTGAGGCTGCCTTTCATGAATTTTTAGCCTATCCTCTAAGGAAGAAACCAAGCCATCCACATTTAGCATCTCACTTGTAAGTCTTTGCCAATTGGATTTCTCAATAAGTGTCCACTCTCTTTTGACTAGATCTAATGCATCTCTCACTTTATGAATAAGATGAATATGAAAATATTGACCATATCCCCTTTGTGTGTTAATATCTAATATATAACTCTCATATCCCAAAAGTGTTTGTTTGAAGGTGGAAATGGACTGACTTGAGAAGTGGCTAGGTTGACTCGGGGAAGCAAGACATTGAGAGGACTGGCTATAGGACTGATACACTTCATGAAAATACTAAAAAGGATCATATTAGATATGATGAAGATCATATTAAGGCTGGTAAGGATCATGACAAGGATGAATAATAACTTGTTCATGTTGATAGGGAAAGGCACAAATTTGAAATGTCTCACCAACTTGTGTAAAAATAAACTCAACACCAAAGTCAGCCATGAAACTTCATTGAAATCAAGAAAAAAAATGTTACCAAAAATATTCAAAGGATATCCTAGGATTCTTGACCATCTGATATTAATTTAGAGTCATCATTTATGCTTGGATAGATGCCTCCAAATGTTGATTGTTGAAAGATAACACCAAAAATCTTTCAACCTCTTAGACCAAGAGTCCCACTAGGCATGCCAAAAACTATTACAACTTGGATTTTCACTCATTGAGGATATTAATAAGTTCTCCTCATACAAGTGGTAGAATTGAAACACCTTCTAGGCTTGTGGGTAGCCTAAGGATGAGGTGAATATCCAGATAAGGCTAGCACTCTTGATGTACCACTTTGGATTACTACTACACCTAAACTTTGGGGGGAAAAGGGAGAGAGATAACTAAAATAAAACTATTATAATGGATTTGATACACCAAATAACATGATAAATTCTAACCATTAGCATGTTACACATGAGAACAAAGGACTAATCAAACATACACTCCTTCAATCTGCATCTTCTCACATCAATATTACATTATAAGGTTATGTGAATGTAAAAATCCAGGAGGAATAGAAAAGAGGCATTGAATGGTAATAATGAATATAATAACTCAAATAATCCTTGAAATTTCAAAGAAAACTTCACATTCCTTGCAAGAAGAAGCTTTCCAACTGCAAATAGGATGAAAGAATGAGACAACATGCTAATGAATCCATAGTCTTCACTAAGAAATATACAAAATTCAAGTAGAAAACACTATTAATAGTCATGAAGAGGTAAAATTCAGTATTATTATTGATCAAATGGTATGAAAATGATTAGGTCTTCACCATACTCAGGTGGAGCATAAGTTATAATGGCCAAAATGGCTAGTTCCTATAGAACTTAAGAGAGAGAAGAGAAGAGAAAATTCCAAGGGTAAAAAGGACACTTTTAAATATGATAAAATAAATTAATTATGCATGAGAATAATATTTATGATGAACAATGAAAGGTCAAGAAGCACAAGTGTCCATCCAAGTCATCAAACTCTTGTAAAGTGACATGAAACTTTTCATTCTGGCTCAAAAAACTGCCTTCATGATTTGGACATGTTTGAACATCAAAAAACTAATTAAGGATAGTTATTATGATTGTAATTAATGGTAAGGATTAAATAAATTCCTCTCCATGAATTTTTTTCATCCCTAGTCATTTGGAATCATCTGGAAAGGAGACATCATCATCTATAGTCCAAAAAACTCTTCCTTCATCCACCTTAGACACTTGGCCTCAAAATTGGATTTAGTTTTCCATGAAAATATATGGCAAGAAGTGGATTAAAATTTTAAATACCCTTAATTTCCTTATAATCATTAGGTATACCTTAAAATCACTTACACTTGGAGTTTTCACACTTCTTAGCTTGTCCACTATGCCAATTTTAACTATCTAAGATGAGATCTCTTATTGAGGCACATAAGAGTTATCATATAGAATTAAATTAAAATTAGGAATTATAATAATTCTCAATATTATTCCCAAAGTTGGTTTCATCCTTAGACTCCTTCTATAACTTACAAAATGCCCAAAATAGTGAAAAAACCCTATTGTACACCCCATTCATACAATTTTGTATAGATAAAAAGTATATGAGGGGGATTGAAATATTACTATACAATGTAAAATAATTATTATATACAAAATATTTCATTATATTAGATATCCAAATCCATTTATCCAAACTAGTCTTGATTGAGGGTTTGCAAGGGTTTTAGCCCTATTTTCACTCTTAAGCATTGTTCATAAAAAAAATGACATTTGACCTAAAAAAATCATGCAAAATTGATTTTAAAGGACCTTGATAACACCCCAAAACTTCTTGTATTTTCATTCAAACCTCCAAGAAGATATGAGCATCTAAACTTCTCCTATTGAGCCCCTTTCTCCTTTTCTTACAGGCCTAGTGTTATCTCTGAACTAAAAATGGATTCCTCATGGGTTTATTTTCCTTAATAAATATTTAAAATTTATATTGTGACCTAAAAAACATGTATAAATTCATGTTAATTCTCATCTCGTATCATAATTGGAAATGACCCTCCATCTATCCTCTAGGCCTAGTCATGCCTAATAGGCCTATTTACACCTTAAATCCCAAAATGAGTTTTTGATGGTTCCTATGTATAAAAATATCTCATACACCTCTATATTAATCCAATAAACATGTCCAAATTTATTGGATAATATATACAAAGATATAAATGTAAATGATTTCTCATTTGGACATTAGGATAAAATACTCCACTTTAGGCTTGACTTTAACCCAAGAGTTCTAGGACACTTGGATAGGATTCCTCCTTATATTATTGATTCCCAATCATTTTATGGATGTGTTTTGACTCCCTACAAATTTTTTTAATGTACAAACAACTTCTGGTTCACCTCCTTACCTTCATCTTCACAAGACTATAGGTTTAAGCACAAAGGGAAGTTCCATCTATCTGAGACAAAATAAAGGGTATATACCCTGTTTCACCACTATAAATAAAATTTTTATGATAAATTAAAAGTTTAAAATATAATTTGTGCCAAATATTTTCCCTTGATAATGTTATTACACCCTCTAAAAGCATGAAAATCCAAGACAAACTCTTTTTATGGCATTCTGTGTGCATGATTTAGGGAATGGACTGTGTTATGCATGTTTAGAATTAATTTCTATATTTAATATCCACTTGTGAGGGTTTTATGAGTTAAACTAACCATAATTAATGTGATTCATGTTTTTAAAATACTTAAAACTCCCACATATCCCTATTTATACCTTGCTCAGTTAAGGTTGAGTACTATTTTAGACTGCATTCTACTTGAAATGGCACCTATAGGTGCATACTTTAGGTGTTAGGCCTTAAAATCATGAATATAACCATTTTTGAAGTTTACATAGTGGTTTATCAATGATTGAACTCACTATTCACCCTTATCTTAGCCTAAACCATCCTTATGACACATTATGTTAGTTAACTATTTACCTACAGTCACCTATAGTTGACTGTGTAAGGTCATCGTAGGTGTTTACAAGTCTATAAGACCATCATGATTGATTCCTAAAAAAACTTGAAACCTTTTATGAGGCTTTAAATGACTTTTAAAAACATCAAACACACCCTTAACACTCATATATGTAAGAAAGGAAACCCTTCTAAAACTTGAAACTTATGTTGGTTATAGATGAATATGCTTAGGATATCTATATAGACTATAGGTGTGTCTTGAGGACAAAAACTCTACATATCCATTTTTTTCGTGTAATGATATTCATTTTAAATCTCTCACCCTCTCCAAACACTTAAATACATCTTCAAATGTTCTATCCTCTTGAATGTTACTATAAATCACTTTTTTCACCTCCCTACTGTTGTAGGTGAGTATTTTTGGATTAAACACACTTGTAGGTGTGTCTAGGGTCTAAAATGTTGTTTATTATCCCATCAACTTATCCTTATATCATAATTATTATCCTCCACCATATATAACCTTCCAATCATGGGGAAAGGTTTCAAACTACCACTTTGGGTGAAGAGTCACTTTAGAGTTTCAAAACCTATAGACTTCACTATCAAAATTTAGTGATGATAAGTACATGTTCAAGATTCTCTATCAAGAGAACCAAAGGAATAAACCACCCTCTCATTTTTACAATTTGATTCCTTATGTGAGAGATACAAGGTATGCTCACTTGGGTGCATCAAAAGTATTTATAATCCTATTGTAAGCTGTCAACAAAAAGTTTAGGTGTTTTATTTTGTACTTTTCAATATTTGATCCTAGAATCTAGTCTCTTCCTACTAGATCAAGGTTTTACCTTCATTTATTCAACCTAGCCTTTCATTAGGGTCTACTATGCTTTACAAAACACATTAATATTTAAAATAACATTCCATTTTGTGCTACAACAACTCAAGATGGCTCTTTAACCCCATGTTTTATCACATGTAGGTGGTCATTTCACAGTGCAAGCAATAAGGATGAAATGGTATGAGAAATAGGCATGGTGGCAAAATTTTCACTAGTCCTTGGACCTTGTCAAACTTTAAAAACACAAATCCCTGATCATGAAAGACTTAAAACAAGGTTCAAAACTTTATCCTGGTGTTTTTTGCTCTCCTGTAGGTGTAAATGTAGTCATATATAGGTAGTGGGTAGAATTGGAGAAATATGCATGGGGAATAGCTTCATTATCAAACATGAGCTCCTTATAATGCTTTTAATGGATATTTATCAGTATCAAGGTATTAAAACAAGTCTTAATACCTCTATTCCAATGTAATATCCCTCCAAGCAATGTATGTAGATGTACTCTCATGGCTATCAAACTGTAAATGTTTGCATATGAATGTAATTCCCTAAAGATTTACCTTGGTAAAAGAGATTTAGAGGTGAAGGTGATCAATAAAACATTAGAATCATGTAAACCAAAATGTATTTACCCTCTAAGACCACCTTCAAAACAATAAAATATTACAAATGGTGAAAATACTACTTGTTGCACAAAAAAGTGCTCCCTTCTACAACTTAAGGTGATTAGCATATCAAAACACCTTAAAATGGTAAAACAAAAATGGATATAATTAGAGAAGGAATACAACATCATCTATAATCAACTTGACTAATTGTTTCATATGGACTGGTCAAAAATGGAGAAAAACCTATAAGGTACATGAAACAACATCAAAAAAGAATAATCAACTTCATAAGGATGGTTAATAAAGCATAGGACACCATTATTAAAACTCCTATTATGGAAATTAAGGTCTATGAGTGAAATAAAACCTCATAAAATTATTTAACGTGAAACCTTTTTAGATGTTTGTACTAAGCATGAATTTGTTGATCACTTCTACATGTCTAAAAGGGCAAGAAAGGAACAAAATGGTTTTGGGCCTAAAAGAGAACTTCCATAGAAATTCAAATGTATAAATGAACTTGAGGAAGATAAAAATTCATGTTATAACCTTATCCCATGTGGCACACTTCCCCATGGATTGTATAAGTGCCAAACTCACCTTTTTTCTCAAGAAAAATACCATTTCTTTTGAAGAACCATCCACCTTTAAATTATGTCAATTTATTAAGACCTATTTGGATAAATGTGATGTGAAATCATCTTTTGGAACCTTTAAACTTCTAAAAAAATTGATATAACTCATTAAATGCCCCTTTTTAAACCTTAAAATGACTCAAAATGACTAAAAATACTAAAATGACTAAGGACCAAGGCTAGTATAACATTAAATGACATTAATTAACCTATGAAACACCTTATGACATATGTATTACACCCCTAAAACACCTAAAAGTCATGTTTTTACCTATAAGGATCCCAATTTGACCTAAAATTCAAATTTGGTCAACACCTTCTTAACCATAAAACCTATGTCATAACCAATACTGACCCATTCAAGTATATGAACTCCAAGCCATAGCAAAACCAACATATGGCCAAGTGGCTCATGATTTTAGTAGATTTTGACCTTGATTTCCTTTAATAAAATTCAATTAAGGGGAAAGTCATCACTGACCAATTGGCTAAAGCACCATTAGCAAATAATCAACCTCCTCCTCTTGAGTTCCATAATGAGTCCATCATGACCCTTTCTCAAGCATAATTCACCTATCAAGTCACCATTTTCTTTGATGGATCAAAATTTCAATGTGGTGGGTGAGCTAATATTATTCTTATTCCCTTTGATATTGAATCTCTTCATTTGTACTTCAAGCTTGATTTTGAATGTACCAATAATATGGTCAAGTAAGAAGCCCTATTGATAGGCCTTTAGACTACCTTAGCCTTGGGGGTTAAAATAATCAACATCGTTGGTGACTTATAACTTGTGGTCAATCAAATCAATGGCTCTTACCAGTTTAAGAATGATCTTTTATAATAATACAAATAACTAGTTGATGAAATCTTAGCATCATTTAAACACTACTACATCTAGTCAACCCCATAATCTACCAATAAACATACTAATACCATAGCTTCCCTCACCTCTCAGATCCCATCCACACCCTTTGACTCCAAGATATCTATCATTATCCATAGACTTACCTAACCTTCCTATGTCAAACCAAATTCTCCCACCATTTTCAATGTGGAAGAGACCTAACTTGACCTTTGGTATCAGTAGACCTTCAACTATCTCAACCTTGCCATCATTCCTTCTTGGCTTTCCAAGAATTCTCAAAGATAATTTATCTAGAGTATCTCATGTTATACCATTATGGGGGGAATTGTTTATAAGC
>JARHVA010000033.1:6072500-6092500 GCA_037957365.1 Torreya grandis | reverse complement strand
TACCATTTTGAAACTAGGCAACCACTGATGGTCATGATGACCACAGATGGTCAGGTGTACATTCCCTTAGGAATATCAACCATTGATGGTCAGCCCTGATTATTAATAGTCACTTTGGGTGTTTCATGAGTAGAACACCCAAAACCATTCCTTACCCAAAAAAAAACCAACAAGCTACCATTTTTATACCAAATTCCCACCAATCCTATAACCAACCTACCCCTAACTAGCATGCCTCCCCAAATTTGGACATCACCTACCTAATTTTACAAAAACAATCAACACCCTACTTAGGTCATAACTACGCATAAACCTCTACTTACCCCCACTAATAAAAAAACTAATTACAAATCATTTTCTATTTCAAAAGCAAACTACCCTATTAATTTAAGGATGCCACCTACCTCATTCCTCGACCATCATCAAGGAGTAATCCATAGACTTTCCTATCCTTATCTATGTTTGCACTCACCTTGCATCTTACCTTGGTCTAACTCCACAAACTCTTACCTCTCATGTAATCACCATCAACACTCAATTTCACCACAAAGTGACAAATTACCAAATTTATGAAGTTCAAAAGTTAAAATAAATGAAATAACATTCAATTTTTAGTTTTATCTTCCATGGATTTAGGGTTTGTACCCTGATCATCACTAATCAAGCTGATCATTAACAGTCACTTTTCAGCACCCTAACCATCGATGGTTAGGTTTCTCACATTTCAACTTTTGATCCAAGCAAACCACCTTTTCACATGTATCATACTTAGTGCCCACCCATCAGAGCAAATTCTCTACCCACCCTAACCACCTTGCCATTGGTCTATTTTAGCCCATCTAAAATGCATTTTATGATGAATTTTTCTTGGTCCTTTGACCATAGTGAAAACATTTCCATGTTGACCAAATTTTAAACTTGTGCCACCTAGCACATACCAGACCTAGCTTGTGTCTTCTCAAAAGCACTTCCTACCTCATATACCTGTGACACTTTCGTAGTTTGTGTTTTCATTAAGAGCACTTCCTACCTCTGATACCCATCAAAACATAGACATCACTCAAAAGAATTGCATTTACAAGCATTCATAGTTACCATGCCTAAATGTGGTCATGTGGTCTACTTATCACTTATCCTTCTAGCATCAACCTTTATTTTTACTATGGTAACCTAGTCAATGCACTATCTTCGCTATCATACTTTGTGAACTTATTTTCACTTTAAATCCCAAACTATCAACCACCTTCATGATTCCCACCTTCATCATCAACTTCATTCACCTTATCAAACCCACACCTAATTATATTTTACCTCATTGACTCCTAGTTTGAGGGGGAACACCTCCTCCCATACTCGGGGTAGCTAGACCTTCAACTTGTAATCTATTTTTATTTTGTATCTTATTGATTCAAATCTACTTAACAAAAAGGGGTAAAATGTAGACACCAAAAATCCACACACCATGATTTTAAATTTCAAAACACCCTTAGACCACATTATGAACCCCTTAGGACCAATGTGACCCCTCTACCCCTAATCGAGCCCAGCCATGGTTAGTACCTTTTTACCCACTTTATAACTTGACCCTTGACTGTTGATGGTCACCTTGACCATCGATAGTCAAGGTCCACCATTCTAAAATTTGACATGTAAACATCCACCATAATTTTCTAAAATTAGCTCATATAAATCCATGTGTGAGCCATTACATGTGTGAGTTAAAATTATAAAGCCTAGTTAATGTCTTTTTATATCTCCCCTTCATTGACTATAAGAAGAGAGGGTCAGGAGGTGAGAGGGGCCATATCCATAATTATTAAGAGATTTTATATTTATATCTTTCTCTTGCAAGTGTTCTTCCATTAATCTCGTGATCTAGCCATCATGATAGAGATCCAACTTGCCCTCACCCCTTGATCAAAAACTAAGTATTGTTACTCTTCCAAAATCAAACCAAACTCTATCAATGAGCCAACCACCCCAACCATTCATCCAACCAACCTTATGTAAGCTAAGTACTTATTTTCTAATATTCATTTACTTTAATTGAGTTTTCTAATTAACCCAACACCAACCCATCTCTTGGAATCCAACTTTATGATCTCATAAACCAGCCATTTATTAGCTATAGCCTACACACAATAACTATGAATGGTTGTCTTAATCACCGATGGTCTATGCAACCTCTGATGGTCACCTTAACCATCAAAGGTCACCTTAACCATAGAAGGTCACATCAACCACCAATGGTCACTGTGGAAAAAAATAATATCAATTTATTTTCACACTCTTACCCCCAAATAAATCTAATTTTCTATGTCCCTACCTATTCACAAACCCCTACCTGATTTTCTGAAGCACCCTTGACCTGTTTAAGATTAGTATTAACTTGTTTATCACTATATTACTCATTTATAGTCTATTTATTTAGTAATCATATCTTGTGTTCAATTTTATTACCTTTTGATTATTTATTCAAGTAATTTATCATTCTATTTATAAACTTAATTGTTAAAATGTGTGGATTGACAACCCTCGAGGAAGCTCTCACTTCTAGGATCTAGCTAGTGCTAGGCAATGTACTTAGCTATCTATCTAACCAACCATTTTATTTAGTGTTATATTATTTTTAGGTAATATTCCCAAGCCAAGAAAGATTTCCTCACAATCATTTGATACAATGTGTGCATAATCAAATAGGTTTTACAACCATACCTATATTTAGTTTTTTCTTCTTCGTTTCAAGAATATACACTAAAATTCATTGAAATAAAGTGCATTGCATCCATTTTGATCACTTATATAAATGACAAGGAAATTTCATAATTTATCTTGAATCACATAATTTACTATTATGGCATCCTATCCACCATCATTTTTTATAATGGAAATTCCTCCAAAAATAAGGATGTTAAGGCCCTCTATACCTAGTTTCATATTAAACACATATGACCAATTCCCTATTACCCTCAAGGCAATGGTCAAGCTGAGGCATCAAATAAAAACATTATGAAAATCCTTAAAAATGCTATAAATAACACTGGCCATGATTAAAATTTACAAATATATACCACCTTATGGGCTTACTAAACCAATGTCCACACTCCTAAAGGTGACACCATATTCCCTAGTATTTGGATCAGAATTTATCCTCCTTATCGAGATCAAGTTTCCCTCCCTATGAATTTCATTTTATGATCTTTATGATGATAAAAATTATAGAGCAACCTGACTACAATAACTATAAATTTTAGATGAAAAATGGGTAACTTCCTTGAACCATCTCAAACCATATCAAAATTGGCTATGCCATAACTATGATAAGCATATCATTTCCATAGAGTTTAAAGTTGGTGATATTGTGCTTAAATAAAATCAACATAATACCCATGTGGATAATGAAAATAAAGGAAAATTTGAGCCTAACTATTTGGTTTCATATGTCATCACAACTAAATATCATTCTAAATCATATATATTAGCAATAAAAGAGGGGAAAGAGTTATATGAACCCATGAACATCATACATCTCAATCATTTTTACACTTGATACAATAAAAAATTATAAATTAACACCCCTACTTAGGAGCACCATTATAAATCTTTTTGTTTCCTTTCCCATACTTTTCATGTTTGTGAACTAATTCACATCATGTCCTAACTTCCCTTTACCCTGTTGATCTATATGGTGATCTAGATATACTATGGATTATAGAAGATTAGGTAGAATTAGAATGTGACAACATCCTTATAATAGGACATCATATAAATACATAAAAGGTTTACCTATATTGTATTCTTTGGAAATCTCATTCTTTCTATGTCCACTTTTGTTGGTCCCTATTTTCCTTCATCCCATCTAGTGTCCAATTGATCCCTATATATTTCCCATCCTCTATCACTTCCCTTTACTAGTTGTTTCTTATATATATGTCATGGATTCCGATTATATTTATTACTTATTCCATTTATACAAGTGTCATATTTTTTATTATATATCCTTTTATAAAATACTCATGCATATACTTAAAAAATCCCCAAAAAAATAGATAATCCAAATATCCTTAAAAATTAGAAAAGTCCAAAATTCCCTAAAAATTAGAAACTTCCCCAAATCATAAAAATTAGAAAAATACCTATTGTGACCAAATATTTCACCCTAAAATAGGGTTTTTAATCCTCTTACATCTTTGGGGAACATGGGAATAATCCTAGGTATGTGGGTGTACCTATGGTGGAAGTAAGCCTCTAGATTTAAGGTCTAGCTCCTTGAATGTGTCTTGAAATGCTTATCACATAAACTAGTGCTTGATTATGGGGAAAATATTATAAATTTGCATTCAATGAACCTATTATAAGGTATTTATACACCAATATTATTTCCACATGACCATAATATTCCTATCACAATGAAACAAGGCATACAAAATAGCTTCAAAGTCTTAAAGGATTTTAACATCAATGTTTCAACATAGAGGAGAAATGCATGAGGCAACATAAGGTAAATGAACCAAAGGGTATATTTCACACTATAAGAACAATTTTACACTTTAAAGGATCCTAACACACTTGAATACACTCTATATGACCTATTAGAATAATAACTATTACATAAACATGAGAGGATAAGGGAAGAAAGGCTAGAGGATTATCACTTTGCATCACCATACATCACTTTAAACACTTAGACAATTATTCATGATCATATAACTAGAATTTTATTGATTTATCAACGGAAAAATATAATGTAATTTAAGGAGGTTTTCTTCATACATGGTGTGGTATTTCTTACAAGAGCCAAAATGGCTACTACTTATAGAATTTAAGAGAGAAGTGAGAAGTCCAAGAGTCATAATAACACTTGTAAAGCTAAGAGGAGTTAAACATGAAGGAGAATGAAGTGTGAGACATACCATGAAACATCTGATAGGAAAAATGGCCCTTAAATGCATGAAACTCTTGAAATGTGGCATAGGACTCCTCATTGTTTGCTCAAAAAACTACCTTTATCTTTTGGCCCTTTTGGAAAATCCCACAACTAACTCAGGATATAAGTGATGATTTAAATTAGGGGAGGGGTTATAGACATGATATACCATTCATTGTTTTCATACTTAATCATTATGATTCTTCTTGAGATGATCTATCTCTACCTACTATCCAAATAACTCCTCTTTCACTCACCCCTCATGCTTGGCCTCAAAGTTGGTTTCAATTTTTAATGCAAATACATACAGAGTGTTGAAATACACATTTCAAGACCTCACATATCATTATATTCATTAGGTATACCTTAAAATTCCTCCCATTTTAAGTTCTCACCCATCTCACTATCTTACTATGCCAATTTTGACTGGCTGAGATGAAGGTAATTACATAAAAATTTAGGAGTTTACCTGCTATATGAAATGAATATTATAGGCTAGACTAAGTCCCACTCCTTCTCCAAAAGTTGATTTCATCTCTTAAAAAATTTCCATACCTACAAAACACCAAAAATAGTCAAGAAAACCTCATTTTTCCCTATCAATATAAGTAGGTTATACCTCGAGTGAGTGGGAAGGATCTCTAGAGAGTTATATTCAATGTCCAAACATTTCCCAAGCCATTTCATGTCATCTACATAAATCTCTTGATTTTTTTCTCCACCAGGTCATGAATAAGGGTTTTGGAGGGTTTTAGGCTTTTTTCACCCTTAGCCTTTGTTCATAGATTTGTGACAATGAAATCAAGAACCAATCTCACAAAATTATTGATCATGACCCTCTCCAACTTTTCTGATCTCCTTGAGCTCCCATGAAAAGTGTCCAAGAAGATGTGAGCATTTCAAATTACCTTATAAAACTTTGTTCTTCCTTTTGAATAAGCATGATGTGGTTTTAAGCCCAAAAATGGCTTTCTTGTGTTTTCTCTACAAGGTAAAATCTTGAACACACCTTATAAGTCCCTGTTAACATGTTCAAATTCATTTGAGTGCTTGCCTAAGGCTATAAATGAAATTGACCCTCTAGCTGGGCATTAGGCTTAGTTGAGACCATATATATTTGCTTAAATTTTTGTCTATTTAGACCACCCCATTGTGTTTCTAACCCATGTGCATGATTTTACATGTTTTTTCATGTCTTATCACATATCTACACACCTTAATACAATTTTTAGCCAACCTTTATCTCAATTAGTTATCCTCTTCCTTAAAAGTCTACAAGTTTACACAATAGGGGAATACCCTTTGTCTAGGAAAAAATAGAGGGAAATCCCCCTATTGTATCATCAAATATGTGTTAATTTATAACTCTTGATGATACACCTAACACCTCCAAATAAATTAAAACCCAAGAAAAATAATTGTAAATTGTTGACTATGTGCATGTTCTGACATGTGACTATAGGTTGCCTTTATTGGAGCCTTTATAAAATATATTTACATGATATGAGGATATATTAAGATTTATAACATCATGATGAAGCTTTTCCTAGATTTTTTACTTCACAAACCTTTCCAAACTCCTCACACATGCCTTGCTTTTCAACTTAATTAGATTGTTGACTGTGTATGTGTGTTTGGAAGAAGCACTTATAGTTGCATTTACATGATTTAGGTATTGTGTTAGTGTTAAAAGACATCCTTAGTGTTTTATTGACCATTTGAGATTCATTTAGATATATCCAAGTCTTAATACTATAATACAAACATCAATAACACCATCTTTTACTCACTATCCTTCCACAATCAGCTATAGTTGATTGTGTAGGGGTTTTATAGGTGGGAATATTCCCTAGAAACTATGTCATGCAATATATTATCCTTTTGGGATCCATATGATGTATTAGGAATCATTTTTAAACATGTATGTTCATTTATCCACTAGGATTTCATATATAGGTTAGTGTCATAGACTATAAATACCTCTGTCAGTAGTATGTGGTCTTTTAGAACTCAAGTACCCCTGTATGTATGCCTATTAGGCCCAAAACCTAGTGTTCCAACTTTAATTATTTCCATTTGAAGAATTTAAGTGATTTCAAACTATTTATGAATATTAAAAGTTTGGGGCATACTCTTGTTTTATAATTTTGGGCATGAAGGTCATTTGGTACTCAAATCCTATAGATATCACTATTTGAACATAGTGAATAAATGGGCAACTTAGAGGCCCCTAAAAATCACTTCCATCTAGTCATATTTCTTCCTCCTTTTTAAAGGATATTCTCTTATGTGGAGGATAAAATATGGGTACCTTTAGAGTGATCAAAACTAAATATGAAATCACTATATATAAACCCCACAAATGTTAGGTGTTCTATTTTTGTGTTTTAGGGATTTTGTCCCTAGGTTTATAGTCATCACCTTTTGAAGTAACTCCTAACCTTTCCTGCTAATCCATTGATTCATTAATGAATATCAAGATATATTTTATCTTTAAAACCCTCGTGGGGATCTCAAGACATGTCATACACCTCCAAATCACATTTTTAGACCTCTATGCAAGCCACATATAGGTATGGATTCACATGTCTGTAGACAATAAGCAAGACTGTGGGTAATAAACATGGTAAATGAGAATTAACCCTTTCAAAGTCTCTTAATTCATCCTTAAAACTTTAAGGATTGAGACAATTTTCAAAACTACCCTTCCAACATCCTCAGACTCTTGTAGGTGTTGATTCAACTATGGTATATAGGTAGTGAACGGAAACATGAGGAATGCGCATGGTGTATGAATATATAACAAGTATTATATTCTATTAACATCTTAAAATGGATTCTAAAAAACTACAAGACTTAAAACAAGATTAGTTATCTTTGTTTAAATGTGACATTCTCTCCATGACACCTATAGGTACATTTCCATGGTGTATGACTATGTGGATGACCAAGTTGACTATCACAATCTCTCCTTTGTAAATTTAAGGGTTTTTTTTTAAATTTTTAATGCTTAAAAAATTATAAACACATCTTATAATATTTATCATGTCTCCATGAGCATTTTCACACTTTGTGACACCATGATAGTAGTTGGGAACAAGCAAAAAGCTGACTATATTTCCATATGACTATATGTTTGAATGAAAGAATGAATAAGGTGTTTGATATGACATGAGATACATGGAGAACATAATATCACGTCCACATTAAACCCTTTTAGAGAACCATATCTTTTATAAGTAGTGAAACTAACTACAACCTCACATGGTGACACCTTCTAATAATTTGGATTATTTGGCCCATGAAATCATTTTTAAACATGAAAAAAAGAATGGGAGTCATGATAAGATAGATTAAAAATCATATTAAATCAAATTCAGTAGTTGATTTGTACAAATTAGCTCAAATAAGAGCAAAACTTATAGGGTGTGGGAAATAATAAGTATAAAAACATAGTCAACTTGTTTGAGATGGTTCATAAAGTATGAGACACCATTACTTGAAATCCAAACATGAAATTTAATTTTACCAAGTTTAATATCATCCCCTAAACTAATTTAATCTGAAACTTCTCCTACTAGTTGTACCAACCAAAAACTTATTGACCAGTTTTATGTGCATGGTGGAATGATGGATGAGAAGAATGGTTTTGGCCCATTTTTGGCAATTCAAAATCATCTCAAGAGTGTAAATTAGTATTATTAAGTTTAATATTCATCCCAAAACCTTATCTGATGTGACACTCTCTCTAATAGGCCACAGCCCTTTAAAAATCCTTCTTTTGGTCCTATTTTCTTGGTTTTCATTTATCACCTATAAGTTTCCAATTAGAAACTGACATGTCTAATAATGACTAACATATTTTATGTTTAGGATGAGTTTATAACACATGTACATAACTAAAATCCATACCACTTGCATTTAATTCTCATTTATGACCCCTAACTAACTCAAAATGACATAAGGACTAATTAAACTATCACCAAGGCTAAAATGACATAAAATCACATATAATTAACTATAAAACACCCTATGACATTACATTATACCCCTATACAATTTTTTGACTTATGGTCAAAATGGTCAACATTCTTCATGATTTCCCAAGGGTGGTATGCTTGATATGCCATGACCAGTAGCCTAATCCAGTCTATTGGGCCATGGAGTCACATATACACCATATTGACACAAAAATTGCCTTTTAAATCACACCAAAATCAAAGGTAAGACACACAAAAATAAGACATACTCAAAATAAACACACATGTTCAACTAGAACACTTATGGAACATAACACAACTGAAAGAAAAACCCACACACATATTATACTATTTACAAAACCTTATTCTTGAGGTGAAACATCTGATCATACCTCAACCATGGTAAAAAATATTCCCCCTTACATTTTTCTCACTCCATGAGGGAAGCCTAGCATGAGGAGCATGCTCATCACCAATTACTTGCAAATGTAGGTGATCAACAAGCCTATCACCTTTGGACCTTCTTATGCTTACAATTGGAATATTTGAAACCTTCATGAGTGATATTTATTTCTCTCTAATATCATTTATTTGGGATATAACTAATATAATATATGTCATATCCATTGGATTCTCTCAGAAAAAGTATAGATTAAATGGTATGATAGTCCTCTCAACCTTGTCCTTTTCTAAGATAGAATGTGCTTGATGTTTGCAAGCATCAAGATCCTCTTATTCATGATCTAATACCTCTACAAATTATTCAACATTATATGGAGTTCTTGACTATCCTTGAGGTACAAAAACTTCTACCTTGATGTTATTCTCCATGTTCACAACTCCTTGGGAACTAAATTTATCAAGTTCTTTTATGACTGCAGGTCCTTGTGTTAGCAGAGGTTCCTAATACAATAAGAAAATGCTAAGGGAAAGTATATCTAAGTATTATTCAAGTTTTTAGGATAATGAAGAGAATTAATATTTAAAAAGGAAGATAGACACATAGCATATATGTATTTTAGTGCATTGGATAGGAATTAGGATTAACCAGTATTTTAGTAATCATTTATAGAGTATAAAGAATAGCTTAGATTGGATTAAACTATACATTAAACATGATTTCACACACAAGGATAAAAAAGAAATACAATAGATAACCATTATTGTGTAGATTAATTACCCAGTGATTACCAAATTCATGAGTTTGTTTAAACATTAATCATCAACCAAAGGTGCATATGCATTTCAAGAGTGTCAACAATGTATATGCATTATTGATTCAAGAATCAACTTGCTTCTCTAGTTTAAGTATAATGAATTTATGTTGAATTTACTAAAATGATATATTATGAAATTACTATGATAGAATTACAGAAACATTCCACACTTAAGTACCATATATGAATCACACCTATATAATTAGACTTAACAATAAAATCAACTTACACAACACACTAAAATTAAAGAGGGTCAGCATCTTCACAATGGCTCATTTTGAGGGGGGCCTTCCTCATTCACAACTAAGATCCAATCTCTCTCTGAGAGAATTTAAAAACTTCTTACAAATTTAACTTTCTCATTAATCAATTTTGAATACAAATGCTATAACTCAAGAACTTCTATTATTACCTTCTCAAAATTATCTCCCTCCTAGTCTGATCTAGGTTTTGCCTTTAAATATAAAAGGCATTTTATTGAATCTTAACCAAAAATACAAAACTAAGAAAAAATAAAAATACTTAGAAACTATCTCAGTTAACCTTCAAATGGTTAGTAACCAAAGTTACTTGTTTTAGGTTTGATTGGGTTAGAGACAAGGCATATTATTTTGTTGTTTTATTTCCTTTTGTCTTTTTTCATTATCCTTGTCTTTTCCATCTTTGGTAACACATCTAATGTCTCCTTACATGTAGGGAATTCATACAATAACTATGATTCTTTCTAATCATCTATTTGGTTATCCAAGACAACTGGATGTGTCTATAATATCTTCTCAATAATGACTCTATTTTGCATAGTGGCTACATGCATTGTATATTAGCTATAGGCAACCTATAGGTAAAACCTTAAGTTACTTCAGGCTCTCTATAGTGGATTCAAGAAACCTATAGGTGAAGCCTACATTTTTTTAGGTATTTTGTAGTGGCTATAGGAAACCTATAAGTGAAGCCTACAATTTCTGCAAGTATTCTGTAGTGGCTATAGGTAACCTATAGGTGAAGCCTGCAATTATTTTGGGCACTCTACAGTGGCTATGAGAAACCTGTAGGTGAGGCCTACAATTCCTATTAGCATTTTATAGTAGCTATATCTTAGAAAGATCCTGCATCCTTTCATGAGCCTTCAATTTTTTTAAGATAAAGTCACAATAATATAATTCAAACAAGGAAAAGCATCAATAATTAATAACATCACACACACACACACACACACACACACACACACACACACACACACACACACACACACACACACATCAATGAGAATACAAAATCATAACTTCATTCATTAATTTGAATTAGTGACATATAGTTATAGGATTTACATAGAAAAAGACATAGACTAAGCGTGGATGAGGCTATACAAGTAAGCAATTGGTGGCCTCATCACTCCCCCCTACTTATCCTCTTGCTTGAACTTGAGAAATCCTTGGTTACATTATAAAACCACAAAATTTTCTAAAGTCTAGGGGTTTAGATAGCCTAACCCCTCCAAGATGTAAAAACCTTTAACATTCTCAATGTGTTCCCATATTTTATTTTCTACCTCTCTATCATATGTAACATTTCCTTCCCATTCAAGAATTTGGATCTAGAATATAGGGGGTTGAAACATCAATCCCAACCATTGTATTCTCCACTTCATAACAAGTTCAATATACAAGTATACTTTGTTGATGGCCTCTCTAAGGTTTTGAGGGGAGTACTAATCCTTCCTTTTCAAGGCATTTGAGAGTTATACACATCTATGAGAGTAGGCAAAAAAAATTTGCCTTCTATCTCCTTCCATGAGACTCAAATAGTGGTTCTAGACTTCCATCTACTTTTTGACAACCCATTACTATGTAGAATTTGTGTTCATAAATGAGATCCATTCTTCCACTACAACATTTAAGTCTTTGGATTCACCCCTGATCATTAGGGTGGCTTACTTCTCCTTTTCTTGATATTATCCCATTTGTTTTCTTCTTTAAATTTCATTCAAAACATATAAAGAAAATCTATTTAACAAGACATCCACCAAATAGATTTTGGGATTCCATTCTGTATCACTAGGAACAACATATTGGTGAATGTAGAATTCACTTATTTAGGATTGAAGATTAAGATTAGCATGTATATACTCATTAAATAAATATCTTGGGTAACAGACCATATAGGATTGATCATTATAAATCTTATCATACCTAAATTTCAACCATTTTTATTCCAAGTATACAACATACACCCTAGAAGGGGGTCTAAAGTCCATGAATAGTTCAGTAGTTTCATGTAATTTACCAATCTTTTCCTTCAGACATTTGATCTTTTTTATCAAATTCCAATTTTTCTTATAATTCATCATGTTGTTATTTTGATTCAACATATCCCTTGAATCTCTACACCAATTATTTATGGTAGGCTTCATTATTACTAAATTTTTCCTTCAGAAAAATTAAAAGATCATCAATCTCTACTAGAGTGGTGGTTGAGAAATCCACATCAATAACATCATCTACAGTAGGTGTTGGTGTAGTGGGAAATGGTAGAGGAAATCCCTAATATAAGGGTACCAAAGCTAGAGCATACTCTATTTCAGGGGATTCTATGGCCAAGGTAGATGAGGATGTTGCAGGTTCCTCCACTATCTTCTCTTTGTCCCTAGAGGGTTTTGCAAACTCTACTACTCCTAAAAGCATTTTAATACCTTATTTTATTTTCATTTCTATTATGTCATTTCTAAGTCTATATATTTACTTCATATATTATTCTAATGTTTGGAACTCTTGATCATGATAAATTTTTTCTTGTTCTCTTCTTTTTTCCATAACCTATTTTTCAACCAATTCTTCTTCTCCTACATGCTACTCTACCTCTCTCAATTCCTCCTCTATGTATTTAATGTTTCTAAGGAGATCAATGTCCTCCTCAGTGAATCTATATGGGAGAGGTGACATTTCTTCTTCTTCTACCTTAGTATATCTTTCATTAGTAAACCATTAATCTATTTCAAATCCATCAGGGGTTTTATTAAGTCTAGGCTATTTCCTTGGTTCTTCATCATCACTGATAGTTATGGTTAAGGAGGATGTAGTGGTATTTTGTTTCTTCATCCTTTGAGATATCCTAAGAGGAGTTATCCTTAGTTTTTACACCATGGGTTTCTTCCGCTTGGTTTTCATTGTCCTTGGAAGAGGGGTGACTGATGGAGTTTGCTTTTCTTGTGCATCAGTTGGTAGGGGAACTTCTTCTTGTCTAGTAAGAGATAGTGTGGAGGAATCAATCTGAGGTGAGGACATAATGGGAGAAGGGACATGTTATTGTGGGCTTTCCTCCTCTATGTCAGAAGGGAATAAGACTAGTCTTCTCTTCTTATTCTTTCTCACAGTATTCTTAGATGGACCTTCAGTGGCTACGAGCTAACCAATAGCACTAGTTCCCTCAACATTTTCCTGAATAGTTTGTTGGGGCTGATCCTCAGGGGATTCCCTCTCATTAGTGCCCTCTTCTTGATAGGGTGAAATATTTTCTAGGGCCAAAAATTGCTCCCAAGTGAGGTCAAGTCTAATAGAGTCTACTTCTTTTTTAATTATGAGATATATTAGGTAGTGGTGAGATAGGGTTATTTTAATTCCATTTTGATATTCTTTGGACATTATTTTCAAAATATTCCATAATAAATTTGGAAGATTAATGACTCTATTATACCTTAAATGATTTAAAAATTTGAAATAAAGAGTGTAAATCAGGGAATACCTTCCCTCATAGGTCATGTACCTGATAATATATGATGCTATCTCTCTCCATTATACAAGTAGGCTAAGTATTTACACACTTCCCTTCTTTAATACTAGTCTTTCATTTGCTTGGCAAAACTATTACTTGACTTCTTGGCCATTGGGTCTATCCTGCCAATTTTCCCCCATGTTTGGTAGCCTATTACTTGGCTCACCAAGGTCTCAGTAATTAGAAATATATTGACACATATAGTGGTTTTATTTCCATCAAAAGAACCTATAAATAACCTAATAATAGGATCTAAAAAATGTTGCAACCATTTAAAATAGGTGGTCCAACCAGCTTTGTGGAAGACATCCCAATTAGCTTGGTCTCCCTGTATGTCCCTATGGTTTATGGGCTCTCTCCACATGACTGAACCTACCATTTTAACTTCTCTATCAATTCCTTTAACCAATATTTAGATACACACTCTTTGGACCTATGGAAATCTACCTGTAGCAAAGCAAGGGTTTGTTCTATAATGGGAAATGTGGGGTTTGTAGGTTGCAGGGTTTGGCTCAATAATGGTAGATGTGAGGTTGAAAGTTGTAAATTATGGAATATCAAGGGTTATCATGGCATGTGAGGTTCTAACCTATATCATTCTCCCCCCACTTGAGCTATCACATGTCCTTAGGTGATTTGGAATGAGTAGGAAAGATGGAATAAGATGGGTCATCATGAAGAATAGAAGTGTGGGTTTAGAGGTGTTATGATAGACTTTTGAATGAATGACTAAATTCATAATTGAATATGCTATATTAATACCATACATGTTATCTTAGAATAATTAAGATATTTTTAATGATTAGAGATACAACATACCTTTTAATAATGGTGTTCTTGATGTGACACTTAGGGAGTCACACATGTGTTGGTATGCAAATATTTACATGTGAATGATTAATGGATGCAATTATTGGGTTGGAAATTGGAATTGGAGTGAATTGGACCCTTTATGAAGTGATTGGGAGATCACCAGTGGTTAGGTGTTGATGATGCCTATAGCTCATGTGCATGTGATGTAAGATAGTCTGCATGGAATAAGGGTCTAAGAATTGGAGGATAAATGATTGCTTTTATACTAGAAGGTGAAAATTGAAAATATGAGTGATCCAAGTGATGGATTGGAATATCCTAAGTAGGTAGTTGAGGGCATTACTACTTAGTGACCTTCATCTGCATGAACTAGTTGATAGGTGTCTGGATGATGTTTATGCCCTAGGATTTTTATGCTTGGTGGGCTTGGCTATAGTAATTAGTTGAGTCATCAAACATGGAACTTATGTGCCAAATAAAATTGAGATCTTACTAGTTAACATAGTGAAATAATCTTCATAAAATGAACAAAAAATAAAAATGATTCATGGGTGTCCCTATAGACATAAATTTTGGTCTACAATACTTCCAAATGGAAAAGGAGGTTGTATGTTTTTTGGTGGCTCTATAGCTTGGTATTTAGGGATAGTTCTAGGCAATAGATATAACATTTACTAACCTAATCCTCCTTCATTCCACAAGGTTGTTTAATGAATTTCATGCAATGCCCAAAAGCCAATAACCAAGCCTTAGGTGAGAGCTGTAGGAGGATCTATCTTGCATGTTCTATAGAAAGGTAAGAATAGGCATGAGAGGGTACCTACAGTAGCTATAGAAGTTGCCATAACAAGTTGTAAAGTGATGGACAACTATGTATAAGGTGTCTATATAATCTTAAAAAATTCCCATAGTAACTAGAGAAAACCTATGTTGATGTGAACAGTTAGGATTTGAGGGATTTCCCTCTCTTTACATCCTTTCTCACTTTCCATTTTTCATTTATTTTTGTCTTTACCCTTAAATAGACAATAAACTAGTTTTCTACTTAGGACCTTTTTACAGATCTGAGTAGCCAATAGGCTAGTTTTTTACCCAAAATTTGCCAACAATGCCCAAAAATAAGTTTTCATTGTTGGATATATATATATATATATATATATATATATATATATATATATATATATATATATATATATATATATATATAGACTCTAAGTGTTATTTGTAGTAGAATGTTTATTCAAGGTCCTTGTCAGGTCATCTAGAAGGATGAATAGTCAAGGACTAGGTGAAGGTCTCATTAGTCATACTATAGGAGGGCAAGGATGTCTTCCTCTCCTTCATCTGAGTGTGGATTGATGCTCCCTTTATTTGGTTAGATAGTATGCCTATCTAGGACATCATTGTATCCATCTTGTAACTATTGGCATATGTGACCGGTAAATTCTTCTTGAGTAAGTGGATTTTTATAAAACTTGAGTCTGTGGCCATTAACCAAAAAATTTAATCTCACTCGATCAATGGTTTGGATTTAGACTACTCCATTTTCAAAAGCATGCTCAATATCAAAAGGACCAAGCCATCTGGTCTAAATTTTAACTTTGTGGTCCTTATATTTGGAGTCAAAAATAAGGGCCCAATCTCTTGTATGGAATTACCTAGTCTTAATGTACCTGTCATGCCATCTAATCCACTACTTCTATACATTCTCTATGTTCTATAATGCTTATTATCTATATTCATCTAAGGCATTCAACTATAAAAGCCTTTCTTTATGGGCTTTAGATATATCCATCCCAAGTTCTAGTGTTTTTTATAAGGTCTTGTGCTTAAATTAAATTAGCAAGATGGGTTTATTTCCATAGACCAACTCATATGGAGTGAAGCATATAGTGGTCTTCCATGTGATTTGGTAAGCCCACACAACTTTAAGAAGTCTAGCCTCCCAATCCTTATGGGATAAAATAACAGTCTTTGTCAAAATATTTTCTAATTCCCTATTGGTGACTTCTACCTATCCATTACATTGTAGATGTTATGGACTTGATTTATTATGCCTAATCTCATATTGCTAGACTAAGGTAGTAATTAAATTAGTAGTGAATTGGGGTCATTGATCAGTGACTATTTCATGTGGCACACCATATCTAGTAAATATTTCTTAATAGAGGAAAGCTACCACCTTCTCATCCTTGGTGTGTGTAAGAGCATTTACTTCCACCCATTTAGTAACATAGTCATTAAAGACAAGAATGTACTCTTTATTGTTGGATTTTGGATCACAAAGTCCTACAAAGTCTAGGCCCCACTTTTCAAATGGTTTAAAAACCATCTAGGGCTGCAAAGGCATTTCACCTAAACGTGTGGGTCTCTCCATACACTAATAAAAATGATCAATATATCTTATTACATCTTTATGGAGTGAGGGCCAATAGTATCCTGTATTCAAAATTTTGACTGTTGTATGTCTGTCTATCCTCCATAGAGTTTATCATGGTAGGCTTTGAGGATATATATAACTTCATCTTTTTTAAGACATATTTTGATGATAGAGTCAGGACCAATATACAAAAATAATCTAGAAAACCATGAATATCTAGCACTTTTGTGAATCAATGTTTGCCTTTGTTTAGAAGTGATATGGAAGTAACCTTGTTACAAGGTAGTTAACAATATTAACATACCAGTGTGTGGTAAGGGTGAGAGACAATAGGTTCTCATCTATAAATGAGTCATCCACTATGGTATCCTCTTTAGGGGGTTTATAGGTGTGATAAAAAGTTAGCCACCACATTGTCCCGACCAGGCTTATCTATAATGGTGATATCAAATTCTTATAATAAGAGCAACCATTTTATCACTTTGATCAGAATAGCTAGTTTGTTTATAAGGTATCAAATGGTTTCATGGTCTATATGAGATAATACTTGATACATTATGATGTAGTGATGGAAATTGTTGATAGCACAAACTACTACCAAGAAATCTTTTTCAATAACTATGTAATTTAATTATGTTACCTATAGGTTTTTGCTTAAAAAATAGATGGCATAATTGAGTGCTTCTTATTTTTGGCCAAAAATAGCTCTAAGGGTAGTATCTAAATCATCTATGTGAATGTGAAAGGGAAGATTCTAATTAGGACCACATAGAATAGGGGTGGTGGTCAATAATTTCTTCAATTGTTTCAAGGTTGTATCATAAGTAGGAGTCTAGAGAAATTCAACATCTTAAGTAAAAAAGGTGAAGAATGGTGCTACTACTTTACTAAAATTGTTGATGAATCTCTTTTAGTAACCAACATATCCTTAAAAACTCTTAACATCTTTATATTTTTGAGGAACAAGTAGGTTTTTGATGATGCTTATTTTTTTAGGGTCAACATTAATTCTTTCAACAAATACGTGGTGACCTAAGACAATACCTTATATTATAAGCATGTAAAATTTCTTGTGGTTGAGAGATAGATGGTGATCCTAACAACATTGTAACACTTTTTATAAGTTTTTGAGGCATTCATAAAATGTCTCTTCATAGATAGTGAAATCATCTATATAGATTTCTACACATTCATTGGCCACATCTACAAAGATACTCAAGATAGACCTCTGGAATATTGTAAGAGTGTTACATAGCCCAAACGGTAATAAAACATAAACATGAGAACCCTAGGGATAAGTAAAGGTGTTCTTTTCTTAGTCCTCAAGAGCAATTCTAATCTTGTTGTAACCACTGAAGCCATATAGAAAGGCAAAATATTTCTTCCCTGTTAGTGTGTCCAACACTTGGTCAATGAAGGGTAGAAGAAAGTGATCATTCTTAGTTGCTATGTTGAGTTCTTTGTAATCAATTCATACATGCCATTCTCAATTTTTCTTTGGTACAATTACCAAATGTGACACCCATTCACAATCCAAGATGGGATATATAAATCCAATAGTCAAAAGTTTTTATAATTCCCTTTTTACTATTTCTCAAAGAACTAGATTCATCCTATGTTATGTCTATGTGATTGGTTGGTACTCTTATTTGATGTAGATATGATGTGTGCATGATTATATGTTGATTCCTTATATATCCTCATAATCTCATACAAAATCACATTGCTTTGCATGCAACATGCTGACTAGGTGCTTTGCCTCATTTAACTCCAACTTGTTATTAATAAGCAATGTTTTTCTAGAGAGATTTTAATTTGTTGTGAGAGTGGTTTCATTATTTCCATATTGATAATGGATCTATTTAATCTATAACTATGAGTCAACAGTTGGTGGAATAGTTTCTATATAAATGCATCAGAATTATCTAATTCTTAGAAGCTATAAAATGGACACTCAACACATTACAAGTGGTTGAGATATGTAGAACAAGTTTGGTAATTATGCTGAAGAACATTAGAGAGAATGGTATCTTCCTCTTGATCAGCCAATGTGTATGCATGGTCTATGGTGAATATAGGAATCAAGGAAGTCTACTTTGCCTCATCTTGTTTAGCCCATAATGAATTCTCAAGTGTAAAAATTGGTTGTGCTAGGGGATAAAGGACCAACTTCTTAGTGTGGTTTCCATTGGAGATCATCATGTTACCATGATCTACAACTGATGAAGGTATCAGTTGTGACAAGTCTAGGTCATGCTAAGATAAGGGGGTATCCACCCAAATTAGACTTAGGATACATCACAATAAAATCTACAAGATACTCCTATGAATTGTTAATGGTTCCCTCTATTCTAACTATAGATCTATCAGCCATTTAAAGTATTGTAGATGTGGGATGAATATTATTCAGCTATAGTTTTTGCATAGATTTAATTTTCATTACATTTATTGCAATCCCTAGGTCTTTCAATGTATTGGATAGTTTTTAGTCATAGATCTAGACTATTACTACCACGCATCTTAGATCTAAATATTTCCTTGGTAGGGTGTTCCCCAACATGATGTCTGCTAGCTGGCCAATCACATGCACAGTATTGGGATGTTTTATCTTATTTCCTAGTTTTTATAGATAAAGGTCTCTAATTGATTTGAAATATATGGGTGCATCCTTGATGGCTTAGAGTAAAGGGATTTTGATGTAAAGGTTCTTAAGTCATTCCATGAAATCAAACTCATGTTTAATTGTATGGCATTAAAGTCTAAGACATTCTAGAAATGGGGGGGTTGTTTCATCAACTTTATTTGCTAGTTTAGAGAGTTATGAGGTGATAGAGGTGGGTTAGCATATTCTTCTAGGGTTTCATCATCCAACTCCCTTATTATGGTTGGTGTTAGGGTTATTAGAACTTCCCCTA